>JAZHYW010006446.1:0-31141 GCA_037355805.1 Ixodes ricinus
CCACCCCACCTGCGGACGGGCACGCGCTACATACGCATGGAGATGAAAGAGTCGACGCCTGTTCCGAATTTCCTCCGCGTCTCCGGCCATCGGGCAACCTTTGACTACCGCGGCCTCCGACGCGTATGCCGACGGTGCCAGCGGGAGGGCCACATCAAGGCGGCCTGCAATGTGCCCTACTGCACCCGCTGCGCCGCTTTCGGCCACGACTCCGCCGGATGCGCGGCCGGTTGCGGACGTTGCGGGGCGGCCCACGCGACGGTGGACTGCACCCAACGTCGCACCTACTCATCTGTGGCCGGCCAAAGCCTGAACGAGTTCCCGGCCCTGGCATCGACCCCTCGGGATGGACCCCCTGCTACCCCTTCACCTGCAGCGTCGAACGCACCCGCTCCGACACCCGCCGTCGGCCCTACCGAGTCTACCGTGCCCTCCCCGTCCGAGTCCACCGAGACAACCTCGCCTGAGCTCGATTCGACGACACCCCAGCCCGAGCCGGCTACCTCCATGGCCACAGGTGAAGATTCGAACGCGCCAGCAGCCATGCTTTCGAACGCGCCGGCAACCACAACTTTAAACGACGCTGAGACCAGCGTTCCACTCCCCACGAGCTCCCGCTCCGAGGAAGCGCCGGTACAACTCGAGTCCCCGACTGCGCCGGAATTTCAGTCCAGCCCGAGCCTCAACTGGAGCGACCTCACGGAGGGCTCGGACGAGGAGCGCCTCGTCATCAACGAGACCGCCGGGAATGCCGCCGAGGAAGTGGAAACCCGCTCAAGACCGCGTTTCCGAGAACGACGCCGCAACGCAAGCCTGGAACCGCGGAGACTTCGCAGCAGCCGCAGTCGCAGCCGTCATGGCGGTGCTGAGGAGGGGAAGCGTGTCCTTTCCAGCAGCGACGAGTTCGCGACCCCGCAAGGCATCCCATCCGCCGCAGCTCGCCTTAAACGCTTACGGAACGACTTCTCTTCGCCCACTGGAAGCCCCAGCAGCCAGCCATCGTCCGAAACACCCTCGGATTAACGAAGAGCCGGTGACTTCTTTTCCTCCTCTTCGCACGGCTACGGGTCCTCACCCTGAATGTCCAGGGGTTCCGCAGTGCGACCAAACAGGTTGAGGTTCTCCAGCTTGCCCGGACCGTCGGTTGCGACCTCCTCTTTCTCCAGGAGACAAATTTCGTTAGGCAACGCGACGTCACCCTCTTCAAGCAACGTTATGCAGTGGATTGTTTTTTCTCTTTTGCTACTACCCGGTTCTCGGGGGTAGGAATTATTATTTTTAATCGCGCGCTCATGCGGCAAAGCTCGTGCTGCTTTGACCCCGATGGCCGATTCATCACATTCGATTTTTTCCTGGACGCCGCCCGTTTTCGCATTGTGTGTGTTTACGCCCCGGCACAACGCTCGCACTCCACGGCATTCTACAAGAACTTGGATGTTCACCTCCTCGACGCGCGCCACTGCCTGGTACTCGGCGATTTCAACTGCGTCGTCGACTCCCGGCGCGACGTCAGGGGACCAGGGTACGGCCGCACTACGTGGAACGCCCGCGAATTGAGACGGCTGATTGGACATTTCGACTTGGTGGACTGCTGGACCCTTCTCCACGGCGCCACTTTCGAGCATACCTGGCAACGTGGTAGGTCAAGCAGCCGCCTGGACAGAGTGTACGTCACCGAGACCCTGGCCTCAGCCGTTCAAGCTTGTGGGGCTGTGGACTTCCCACCCGCCATCGGTTACGTCTCAGACCACCGGCCAGTGCTCGCGGAGCTCAGCCTGGCTCCCTTGACCGGGCACCAACGCTTCTGGCGTTTGGACTCCCGCGTCCTGCAGGACCCGACGAGCCGCGACCGCCTGAAAGAAGTTTTGCGCCGGTCTCTCCTTGGAGTGACGCCAGATCCAGCGAACTGGGACCACCTTCTGGAAACCTGGCGGGTGGCATGTGTGGCGGAGGGCCGTGCCCTGCGCCAGCGGCAAGTTGAAGAGCTCCGCGACACCTCGCTGCGAATCCGCATCGTACGTCGCGGGGGCGCTGGGACTCCCCTGATGAGGGGCTACCTGTCGCAGCTCCTCGACCGGTACCAACGCCTACTACGGGCGTCGACGACAGCAGCGACAGTTCTTCAGGGAAGGGCGGACCCTCCTTCCACCCCGAAGTGCTTCGCTACACTCACCGCACACAGGTGAAGGAGCGGCGAGTCCCGCCCTTTCCAGTTCCTTCATCGACGCCTCCGCCTGGCCAACCTTCTGTCCCACGCTTCAGCTCCCACTTCGAGGCCCTGGCGACGTCGGAGTCAACGATAGACCGTGCGACCCTGGCCACGCACCCTTTCTTGCACGACCTCCCCAAAGTTCCACCCACCGCTGGCGATCAGCTGTTCAAGCCTCCCAATGCAGAGGAGGTTCACAACGCCCTCCTGAAAATGAAGACTGGATCTGCGCCGGGCCCGGATGGATTCCCGACCGAGTTTTATCGCACATTCTGGGATGTGCTGGGGAGCATGTTTGTGCAGTCCTCCGCACCTTCTTCACGGAGCTCCGCCTACCAGAGTCCTTTCGGCAGGGCAGGATAATCCTGTTGCCCAAAGAAGGAGGAGACCCCAGCGACCCAGGGGCGTGGCGACCCATCACTTTGCTCAACGCAAGTTACAAGCTGCTCGCTTCGGTGCTTGCACAACGGCTGCACGACATCCTCCCGGACATTGTAACAACGCGCCAGACGTGTTCGGTCGTGGGCCGCAGCGTCCACACACTGTCATCACTCACGAGAGACATGCTTCACTACACGAACTCCCGCAGCGCCAGGGGTTTGATCGCCTCCCTGGACCAGGCGAAAGCGTTCGACCGGGTTGAGCACCCTTTCCTTTTCGCCACGCTCGACGCCTTCGGTTTCCCCCTGAGGGTGTCCGCCTCTTCGAGGTCCTGTACGCTGGCATGAAGAGTGATCTGTGCATGGACGGCAGCGTGGTGGCCAGCTTCCCCGTCACGCGAGGCGTGCGCCAGGGCTGCCCACTCTCGCCGCTCCTCTTCGTCCTGTCGCTGGAGCCGTTTCTCACCAACATCGACCGGTGCTCCCTGGTGCGCGGCCTCCCTCTCCCCGGCAGCGGCGAGGTGAAGGCGACGGCGTACGCCGACGACATCACACTATACCTACGCGACGCTGACGACCTGGGCGCGGCGCTTCAGGTCTTCACGACGTACGGCTCGCTCTCGGGCGCACGCCTCAACGAGCAAAAAAGCAAAGTGTTGTGGGTCAACTGCCCACCAGACCCAGCCTCCCCGCTCCCGGCGACTGCCGTGGTGAAGATCCTGGGTATAACGTACAACGCAATGGGAATCTCGCCCGAGATGTGGACCCGCCTTGCACGCGACATCGCGGCAAGTGTGGATCGTGCCCGCGACTACGCTCTCCCCATGGCCGAGCGCCGGTACCTGGCCCACTCGGTGTTCTGCGGGCGTCTCTGGTACCTAGCGCAGGTGGTGGTACCACCGCGAAGCTTCATCAATCAAGTGCGAAGTTCTCTGTTCAGGTTCTTCTGGGCGGAAAAAACCGAGCTCGTCACCCGTCAAGTGCTCTCCCTCCCGCGCGAGAAAGGAGGATGGGGCTTCCCCTGCGTAGATGGCACGCCCGCGCTACTCCAGCTAAAGACCATGCTCATGATCCTACACGAAGCTGAGAACCCGGCCAGATCTCTCGCTCTCTACTTCGTGGGGCACTCCCGCCGAGACCTGGGTGTCGACCTCACCGGCCCGTCGGGTGCCTGTGCTGAGACACCGCCCCCGGCATACTGGAAAGCGCTTCAATTGCACCGCCGCCTAGTGGAGCAGGCGCCACAATTGGACATCACGACAACACCAGCGTCACGTCTCGCCCAAACCCTGTTGGAACCACAGCTCACTCCCGTGCAGATCGGACTCTCGGATTCGTTCCCATGGGTCCGCCTCACCTCCTCCAACCTTCCAGGACACCTGCGAGACTTCGAGTGGCAGCGCGGCTGGGGAGTGCTTCCCACACGAGACCGCCTACTTCGGTGGGGCGTGTGTCGCACCGATAAGTGCCCGAACTGCGACACCCGAGAGACGAACGTGCACGTTGTGTCGGAGTGTGTGGTGACGCGCCCGTTCTGGCGGGTGGTTCGCGCTAGTTTCCGGGGGCTGGGTGTGGCACTGTACCTCCTACGCGGACGCTGTCCTTCGGGGCTCTTCGCGTGCCTTCTGCTCGCCGCGAGCGAGTACGTCCTGTGGCAAAACCGGTGCTGCGCCGTGGGACAGGGACGGAGGTTGCGCGCGCTCTGGCCGCTCTTGTTCAGGCTACGGCGGGAGCTCGTGTCGCACCTCGAGGCGCAACTGTTCCTTCTCGGAGAGCAGGAGTTCCTGCGGCGCTGGTCCTGCCGATACCTCCACGTGCACAACTCTCGCATCGAACTGCGATTTCAATACGTCGATCATATCTAGACCGCGTTAGGCGGAGAAAGGAGGAACGTCACGCGATGCGGCCCTCTCTTTGAGGCGTCGCAGGGACGGGACGTGCGAGCGCGGTACCGGTTCGTGTCTCTTTGCGCGAGTGATCGCGCGGACGGGCGCTTTGCCGGGCAGCGGGCGCGTGCCCGCGCCTTAGGCGCGGGGTTGGCTAACTTGGTTTGTGGATTGTAGAGCCTGTATATACTGTACATAGCGCGTTTTCGGTTTTTGGTTTTGTTCTAGGCATGACACCACTGTTGTAAATAAAATTTTCTAACCAGACCAATTAGCCAATCGCCTTGCGAGGTTTGGGTCGTCTGTATGTTAGTATCCGTTTGTGTCCGGCTAGCAGGTAGGGAAGGCAATGGCGCTACTTTCCCAGGATCCAGTGACCTTAAGCGAGACGAGACACAAATAAAATTTCAGCGAAGTACGGCTCGGTTCACAAACATCTGTTTACGATTCCGGCAGTGACTCGGTTGTCTCGCTCCGCACTCGCCACGAAAACAATGTTGCAGGTGACTGATGCGCTGCAAAACGCCGGTCCTCTACTCGCTGAGCAAACCAAATGCCTTCTGATCACTCTTCCCCGGTTAGTCTCTCCTTGACTCTAGATAACTTCAGAAGCATATTTTTAAAACGAGATGAACTGGAAAGCATCACATCATTCTAGCGAGCCTGATATCATTCTTGGCACAGAAACCTGGCAAACTCTCGACGTCAGCAATGATGAACTAATTCTAAGCCGCTCATATAATATTTACCGAAAAGATAAACAGCTTGCTAGGGGTGGTGGTGTAATCATCGCTGTCAAGAAATCTTGTGCTCCAAAATAGAATGGTTTTCCTGATACTGAAAATTTTGTAGATTCTGATTAAACTCGATTTCCACACTGTCTTACTTGGTGTATGTACGCCCACCCACTCTAAATCGAACAGAAATCAGCAAATATTTGTATATTGTACTTGGAACTGTAACCAAAATTGTCCTAATCATCACTGTTTCTTTGCTGGCGACTACAGCTACACCGAAATGAATTGGTCATGTATTCACACCGGGGATGCTTTTTGAGGAGGGATGTGCGTGACGTCAGTGATTGGCGGAACCAGCGGGACTCACTCGCCAATTCAGGCACTCACACGAACGGTAGGGAGCCGAGAGGAATGTCAGTGTTATCAGACGCTAATAGCGGTTGCACTCTCGACAACAGGGCTCGGTTTGCGCCGATGGAGTAGAAAAAAGACGTACATGAAACGGCGATACGCGGTTACGGCAGCAGCGATGTTAGATGCAGAAGACGACAAACTGCTTCCTGCTAAAGAAAGTTGCTTCTCGAAAGAGTAAATGCAACACCGAGGACGTGGAATCAAAAACCAGCTGAACACAGTTCCCCTAAAAATGAGGGTGTATCTGTAAAATGTCTGAAAATAATAAAGCATTCAGCATCAAATATATTCGCCCCTTTTTGCCAACAAAGCCTAAATTCCAGTGAACTAGCATCGGGCTGGCTCTTCGTACAAGTAAAACTCATTTTTAAATCAGGAGCCAAATCGAATCAATCTATCTATACTGCTATTTCGATTACCAGTGTACCTGGTAAGCTCATAGAGCATGAGCTTGCAAGTATGAATATAAAGCTCAGGGAACATCAGCTTTATATTTACATCTTCTCATACTTGGACAAATATAAATTAGTTTTGTCCCAGCAGCATGAGTTTTTGAAAAAAAAAACTCTTGCACCAGCCAACAAGTCGGGTTCGTCACATACCTTCATTTCAACAATTATACCTCTCTACAAATCGCAATTATATTCATAGACTTTGCCAAGCCTTCGATGCCGTCCAGCACCACCGTCTAGTCATGAAACACTCTCCCTCCAGATCAACCCATTAGTCATCACAAGGATTGCATCATTTCTAACGAAAAGACTGCAGTCAGTCTCTGTGGATAATTCTTCGTCTAGCTCATTGCTGGTAACCTCAGCGATCCCTCGGGGTAGCGTCCTCGGATCTCTGTTGTGTCAGATCTATATTAATTATATTCTTTGCTCAATCAAATGTACCATTAGACTATATGCAGATGGTTATGTTATTTACAGAAAAAATACTGGACCAACAGCTTAGTGCTTTCGAAAATGCCCTCGACTCCATAACATCCTGCTGGTGCTCCAGCTGGCTAACGAACATTAACCCTGGTAAATGCAAGCAAACGACCGTTTCTTCAACTCTTACAAATAGTTCATCAAAAATACTCTACTTACGCAGAAACTAAAATCTGCCTCGCTGTATAAGTATGTCGGCGTTCATATCCGCGAAAATTTATCATATAACCAACATATTGATAACCTTATAGCTAGCTCACTGAAAACATTTGGATTCTTAAAGGGATACTGAACCGAAATTTGAAATTTTCAAATTTCGTTCGGAAATGGGTCAAGCATGACGTGTAATAACCGTAATTCATAATCGCAGGTTTGTATTTTGAACGATTGGCTATATTTTTCGTTCCAAACGGTGCACTCGAGCGAGCGCTCGAAGAGAAGCGAACGGAGGGCGCGATGCGTCATGGGATATCCGGCGCAAACAAAAACAAAAAGAAAAAGTTTCCCCGCATTCGTGACGTAGCAAGGCTGGCGGGATTATGAGCTTTGCCCTTGGTGGCGTTGTCAGCGTTGTGGTGGTGTCAATAGCGTCAGCGCGTTACAACCGAGCCGTTCGAAGTGCCCGTGGGGTGACGAGCGTGTGGCTGGCCCAAGGAGCATGTAGCTTCCACAGCACTGTCAGCTTAGGGCTGAACTAGGTGGGGAAAGCAACTTTTGTCCGAGTTTTGAGCGACTGGCTAATCTTCTAGGGGGAGAATGGCTGCATCCGGCTGCACAAACGAGGGTCCGAGAAAGAGGAGAGTCCACCCTTTCCGTCTTCTTGGACTGTTTGGTTCAATGCGCGATTTGTGAGTTGAGGAGGAAAGCTAAGAAGGAAAATGTTGAAATGCCAAAGAGCGGCGCTGCGCCAGAGGAATCTGCTACGTCACGACTACGTAGCAGATTCCACAACGTTACTAGACTACCTCCCAAATAGGCTCCGCATGCATCCACCAGGTGCACATTGGAAGATCGTTTATTTAGCTTTAAAATTAGTTTTCTTGTGCCTTTCAACGGAAGACTGGTGTTTTTGAGGTTAGGGTGCAACATGCAACACATTCAAGCTAGAAAATGAGCGCTGAAATTTCGTTTCCCTACACCTTTAAACGCGCGGAGTCTCTATTTTGCCGCTTCTGCATCAAAATTAGTCACATATAAAACAATAATTTGCCCTAAACTTGAATATGCCAGTATAATGCGGCATCTACATCAAAACTATCTAAGTAATGAATTGCAGTACTTTCAGGATAAAGCAGCCCGTTTTATATAGACGATTTTTCACTCGAAAGCGTTGTCTCCACCTTTATATCTAACCTTGGTCTTCCTTCATTAACCACTAGGCTCCAAATTAGCCGGATGGGTTTTTTCATGGGATTTATTAGGGTTCCTCATGCTTCAGAAACGCTTATTTCTAACGCATTCGACAAGTGCAGTGGAGACAAAGGCAGCTGGCTTTAACCATATGCGAAAAGAAGCGCCATCTAGTGTATTCATGATCAATTATCAGATTTCCTCCATATTGGGGGGTTCCCGTGCCGATGGTTTCACCCGAGAAACAATAGTCCCGGCAAAGTGGAAGTCGTAGAACTAAAATATGATCACCTGCTGCAAGTCCAGTACGAACCCTTCACAGGACGTCTTCGAGAAATACCGTTCATAGACCTGGATGGCCCAGTTCACTGCTTGAGTGACGAGTCTTGCGACCTCGTTGCTGACAATTCCTTTTCCAGAATTTTGTGGCCGTCTTTCTTTTCTTCTTTGAACCGAAACTAACCAGCAACCCATTGAGTCTACAAATAGACTGCCCTAATATCATAAAAACCGAGTTAAATGCAGATGCGCCTCGTCCACAACTGGAAGATGTGATAAACCCCCCAATATGGCGGCTCCTAATGGCATGATGATGATAGCTGGCAAGGATTTTGCATATGGCCTATAGACCCTTTCCGGAATTCAGTCTGGCAACTTTGATCACTATCATCATCTGAAAAATGGCATATGTGCTATACTAATGGCGGCCTTCTGTTTACTGATGAAGGAAGAAGTTGAAGATGCTCCTAAGCAGATGATTCGATGCCTATACATTCTAGACGTTAGCGCGACGTGAATCAGGAATTGGATGCAAGAGCTGCGTAAGCGTTCATTTCTAACTCGGGCCCAGTCAATCTGTTAGTAGCACACACTCGGCTTCAAAGCTTCTTGATGTATAGAATTTTATCAAGGCGTCTATGTGGGTTGGCGCTTCGTTCTGACTGGTTGCATCTTTTTCGCCATCGACACTGAAAGAGATTCAAAAAGAACTGTACAGTGAAGCGCGCATTCTCGTTTACCGTTGACTTGCGAAAGTGACGGTGCCCCATAAAATACTGCAGACTAGATTCCACAGGTTCATTGCCGCCATTAGTACGGTAAAAGTTAAACTGCCATTTGAGTCACCAGATGGCACTGAATTCCGGAAAGGGTCTATTGCTCCAATCAGAGCTCGGCGTTCTGACGTCCCCGCTCGCTCTCGTCTCCTCCTCTTCCTCACTTTCTGCCCTCATAGAGACACTCATATCTGTTTGCCTTCGGCCATGCTGTGGATAGCCGTGCTGGCCGTGCTTTGGCTGCGTGTGCAAGCTCGAAGTTCTCGAGACGCCCAAATGCTACCCATGTTTTCGAGAAAAAAAGAAAAAAGGAAGCGCGAGGCGAGGCAACTTAGGCGTGTTTCCCGTCCTTGTGCCCGCCGGTCATGTAACTCGCCTTAGCTAAAGCCTTAGCTACTGCCGTTCCTGGTTGGTTTGTACGTGATGGTGTTCAATTGGCGCTTGCACGTACCCGCATCCATCCTATTTTCACTGAATCTTTTTTTAAGACCACAAAAAGTTCCTTTCTATTCTTGGAGAAAAAAGAATTTCTAAACTCAATTTCGATACTATATATATCTCCGATTAAAAAAAAAAAAGATGCACACGATACTTTGGATTTTATATGTTGAAAATAAATATATAAAATTAAAAAATAAGGACACTGACAGAAAAAAAAGGATTTTCGCTACTTGAGTTGTAAAGAAGACGAAGAAAAAACCTGTCCTCGTTTTGGTCTCGTGCGAGTGCTTTTTTGGCCGTGGATGTTCGTATCTCTCAAGCGGTCAGGGATTCTACTTGAACCACTAACCGAAAGAGAGCGAAACACAGCGAAGGTAGGTCATATATCGTTTCTCGTTCTTTTTTTCGCACATAAAATGAACACATTGTGCTCAGCCTGTTCGTGTATAGTTAGCTGTGTAAAGTACGTGAACGGACTATGAGGTTTACCCAAAGGACCCGCTCAACCACGTTAGAACTCCCTACGCTGCCACATGAAGAAAGAGTGATCGAGTTCATGCTACAGAAAGGTGCGGAAAAAAAAACACCCACACACACACAAAGAAAACGCCTTCTGTTTGAATGTTTTTGTTTTATGCTTGGAACACAAAGTATAGCTTGCCCTTTACCTTGGCTAAACTGATTGAAAAGGGGTCAATATATGGACAGTTTGAACGCGTCGTGAGGTAGGACACATGCAGGATCTCCTTGGGGTGCAGAGTTTGACTATGATTACGTTACGTTGAGGTACACTGCGAGTTACAGGGACATCGAAGCCTAACACAGTTGCTATAGACAGCGCGGCCGGCGCTTAAAAAGGTCAAATTTGGGCAAAACATGCCATCGAACGATTGGACATGAGCGCTACTTCTAAGTTCGATGAAACGCGGACGTTCTAGGTTCAGGTCAGGTACAATGCCTGTAGCGGTGGATCGCCACAGAGTTGCGAGAATTCCACGGGGTGTTTCCACATCAGATCGTACGATGACTGTCCGTGTCATATCTTTTTTTTTAATATTTATGTAATAAATATATGTGAAAGCCATGTTCTTGTGGAGGAAGATTTCGCTATATGTGGACGCCGTAGCAAATGTTTTCCCAGAAATATAAAATTGAGAAACTCGAGGCGCTGACATTGCCGAGATATCACTATGGTAATTTGCACAGCCGCCAATGTCACACCAAAGCAGGCATGCAATTAAGTTTTTGTTCACTTCTTTTATAGGCAATTTACAACATGCACAACAAATAATAAAGATTACTAATATATATTTCTATGCAAAACAAATTATGAAACATAATAATTGGGGTTGTGTGGATATTTATACAGCGAGTCGTTGGTCAGCCATTTTAAAGTTGCGACGAGTCACTCGCTGTATATGAGCAATTTAGCCAGTGCAGTACAACCGCTAGCCATAATTATGAAACACGTAAAAAACCATGTTTTAGAAACTCATTAACAAATTATTTACAAACAAACAACACAACACAAAACGTCGCCAAATATATCAAAATGTTCGTCTTTAAATGGAGCTTACGAATATAAAAGTAGCAAAATTGCACGTCCATATTTAAAAAAAGCTCCATTTTTTAAAACTCTTCTTAAAAAGCCACTGGAAAGGAAACATTTTCTTTTAAAGCCTGGTTGGGGCATGCGTAGCGAGAAGTGACTTTTACTAGAAAAATAACTTTAAGAGCAATATCGATGGCACGAGATTTATTTAAAATTCTGCGTGCAAAGTCCATGACGTCACGGCATGGTCGTACACTAGCCTCGTTTACATGAAAGCGACTTCAGCGCATCGACAGCATCGACTCCACTCGTTCTTCGAACGAAGCCGACGCAGCAACGTTTACATGAATGCGCACCAAGCCCTACACGAAGGTGGCGCCACGCCGTGTCAAAGCTCAAAGTTATGCAGTTCCGGCACCAGCCGCACCACGTTTTCCGGTGCATCGCACGTAGAGGCCTTTCGACGCGTTCGGTGAACGTAAAGATCGTGCCGGCTGTCTTCGGTGCTGTGGAAGAGGTTACGAAACGGAAGAAACATGGAAACCCAAGCGTTTAGGGCTTCCAGGCCGGGCCGCCGGGTCACTCTGGACCACAGGCGACGTGTGTGCGCACGCTGTGAGGATGCCTCCGCGCTTCGCCGCGCCAGACGTCGCCGATCGCGACCGGACCAACCGGACCCCAAGTCGGAAAGGCTCCTGCGGAGCCAGGAACGGAACCAAGGTAGGAGCTGCTCGTTCTGCGCTACCATGTAGTGCTCTACAGTGCTCAGAGCTCTCGGTGTCGTTCGTGCTTGCGCCGAAGCTTTTGGGACCCCTTCGGACGCGCAAGTCGTACTTCGCAAGGCTTGGACGGGGGCCGCCCTCACCGAGCAGCTCCGCTATATTCCGCTTACTTATGATGGCAATAAAAGTTCGCGTTTGTACTCGGGAGAAAACTGCGGGCGATCATAGGGGACCGCTCTCCGTGCCGCCGACGAGGTTGGCCGCCGCTATGTTCTCAGCTGTTCACTCTATCCCGCAGCGAGCGCCTTCCCATAATCCTCCCCGTTCCAAAATGCGATGCGACCTCCGTTTACATGGGCTGAATGAATGCGCACTCTCCATCTCGATCCACCTCTGTCTAGCGACTTGAATCCGATGCGCTTTCTTTGCGCATTGTGCCGTTTACATGACCGCATTGAATGCGACAACTGGATTCGATGCGACTGAGTCGCATTCATGTAAACGCGGCTACTGTTTCCACCTCAACAAGGTCGTCATATACGCTCTTTCCACGCCAACGTGAAGGCGAGGTCGATCGGCCTCTCCTCCACACGCCCGAAATACCGAGAGAGAAAACAAATGCAAAGAAGGTGACTAGCGACTAAATCGCGTCTCGCGTAATCAATATTGCTCTATTTTTTTTTCGTGTAATTTTTTTTTAGTATTTTAATGACACCGTTAAAAAAAAACATTTTCTTTTTCTTTTTTTGTAGCCCTTTAACTCCTTGCAGTAAGTTGAACTCACTTTTGATGCCAAATATTGATTAGCATATGACCTTGTCACGGAGTGGGGGTCAAATGAATAAAAATAAAGCAATGATCCACTCCAGAGGATAAACGAGAAATTACGGGAAAAGAACAAAAGAGCTAAGTTCGACCGGTGACCAGCGCTAGGTCCACGCCCGGTGTATAATCAGTAGAGAGAGACGATGACACAGGGAGGATAAGCAAACAAAAGATTAAATTTAATAAAATGAAAAAACTTCGCCGCGCACGGCAATAGATCACTCAACACAAACCACACTCCAGCTCAACGCTATGGAGCCCTGCGAGCCAGAGACTAATACTAAAAAGACTCGACGCTCATAAAACAGGAACAAGCCAACAAAACAGCGACTAAAACCCGACACTAACACACAACGAGAGCAAACCAAGATGGACTCGAACGTCTCCGCTACACACATGGGATCACCCCCAAAACAGTCGCGACAGAAAGAAGCACTGCGTATAAATCGTCCCAATGTTCAACAGTTCGTACTTCAGAGCCAGAGGATGAAGTCGACAAATCAAAGAAAAACCAGGCTTATCTTTCCGGAAGATGCTGAGTCCAGAGCAGTCCGTCGTCTGGAGTCGTGGGCCGATGAACGACGTCTCGGAGTCCGGCGGTCCGGTCAGAAGCTCGATGAGATCGACACCGCGCACCACACAGCCACGCACGCTTCAGCACAACCAACTCAAACACTTGCCCGACAGGCAGGGCAGAAGCCAAAAATCAAACGTTCCAAGACTCACGTGCAGGGAGAAACCGCGTCGAGCAGCGACCCGGCCAGCTCCGGGGCTCGACTACCTCCTTTGTTCCAGAACCCCCTTTTATAGGCTCGTCTACCGACCAACCTCCCGTTTTCCCGCCTTTTGGGCCAGTCAAGTTCCCAGAAAAGCAAAGGTACCCGGCGCCGACCCAAACCTCCAAAAACATCAATTACCGCCGATACGTAGAACACGACAACCCCGACAGGCGGCAGACTGATTAAGTCGCCGCCTTCAAAAAGCGCGCTAGCCAGAGTAAACATCTTTGTATCCCGGCGGCGCCCTCGCGTCTCAAATCGGCACCATACTCGAGCCAGCACACGCACCCCTCCGTCTGCGAGGTCAAAGCCACAATGGCCACAAACTGTGCCCCGGGAGGAAATATAATCCGCGTCGCCCGTCAACAAAAACCCACCCCGCAAACGAGCGAACCCGTTGGGGACGACGGGACGAACTGAGATTAAAAGCGGCACCGCACTTCCCCGTCCTGACCGTACCGAATCTTAAAGTGGTCCGAAAAGGAGATCATAAAAATGAGAAACAAAAATAAAGAAATGCCTGAATTTGTGACACCACTCCCCACTTCAAGAATTTTTCACGCGTGAAAATTCAAACACAGCACGAATTCAGACACAATGAAGCCAAAGCAGCCGCTTCAAAATATATCAAGAGAAACAAACACACACGTCTCCAGGCGGTTAAGAGCACACATACAAACGAACAAGAGAGAGCGCTTCGACGCTCCTGAAGACAAAACCCTTTAAAGAGAAAATAACAACACTAAAAACAAAAATCTCTTAAAGCCGCCCTAAATAATCGGCTCCAACGTTTTCTCTGCCCTTTATGTACTAAACTTGGTGTGAAACCTCTCTACTACCGCCTCGGCGTCCGTCCTCTGTTGAGCGCTAAGGCCCGTCCCAAACACGACGTCTTTCGAGCTCTCGCTTGCTTCCATTCGCAGCAAAGAGAAATTCCGTTCGTGTTCCTCTTCTTCGTAAGTTACTATGTTGCAGGCATTGGTCTTCCCCTCCGTCTGTCGCTCTTCGTACTCTGTCAGCAGGTTGCTGTGAAACAACTTTGTCGAGTGCCCCAAATCTACCTCCTTCATAACGAACTCGCAAGGATGTCTCTTCTTCTTGACAGTCATTTCCCTTGGCCTCGTTCAGGAAACAGCTCCGGAGTCCTTCGTCCTTACGTTGTTCTGCCCACAGAGCTTCGGGAGTGACAGTTTCACTCTGGATTTCCGGGACCCTTAGTGGCTTAGATCCAGCCGTCTGGCTGCTCTTCTTTTGAAGCCTGGTTTCCACGGCGGCACTCATGGTAGATTCGACTTCCTTTCCCTTGCCGGCTTCGGCGGTGATCCCGTCATCAGCTGCTTCTACATCCCACTCGGGATCGGGTTCTCCTGCTGCCAGAGCCCCGGGAATGTTGCCCAGAATTACGTCGTATAATGGACTCTTCATGCAGAGTGCTGTTACCTCGCCGCTGAAGAAGGGAGTGCGCATCGACAGCCTGGCTTCGGGGAGTACCCTCACCGTGCCATCCACCAGGTAAACCGCTTTAGACGTTCCCGTGAGGTCCTCATCTGCGATAAGGCTCCTGCGAACGACAACGGTGTTGCACCCGGTGTCGCGGAGGATCGTGACGACCCGCTTTCCCACTTTTCCAGTTTGTACTGGTACTCCATCCGTCAAGTGCTTCGTTCCGGCCGCAATGATCGAATTTACGATCGGGAGTCGCTCCCCGTTCTTCAAGTTCACGTACCCGTTCTGAATGAGCCCGTCGGTCATCTGGGCGTTCTCAGCAGTCACGCAGCAGGAAGCTTGAGATCGCCCCCGGGGTCCATCTTGAGATCCTTCCTGGCAGGAATTTGCGGTGTGGCCCGTCCGACCACATCTCCAGCAGGAGGGAGTCTTCGGGCCTTTCTCCCGGCAGTCAGCGGCCCGGTGTCCCATGCGGTTGCAGAGAAAGCATCTCAAGGGCGGCCGTCCCTCTCCCGCAGGTTTCTTGTTGACGTCTCGTGGAGCATCAGGGTTCGGTTCCTTCTCTTCCACCTTGAATCCAAGAGACTGGGCCCCTTGTGCTTCCAAAAACCGATCGGCCAAGTCGGCCATGTCGTTCAGAGCCTTAGATCCTCTCTCCTTGATGAAGACGGCGAGCTTCGGCGAGCACCCCTTTATGAATTGTTCGGTGAGCACTAGGTTCCGGAGAGTGTCGTACTCCTTGATCGTCTCGGCAAGTTCGACCCAACGGTCGAACAGGCTCGCCAGGCGTGCTGCAAACTGTGCTCCCGTTTCCCCGCTTTCCGGTTTGGCGTTCCGAAACTTTTCGCGGAATCCCTCTGCAGTCAGACGGAACCGTCTCATCAATGCCTTCTTCACGCCCTCGTAGTCAACGGACTCCAGCGGTGTGAGTCGAGAAATTACCGACAGTGCCTCGCCCTTCAAACACAATGCGAGCATCGTAGCCCATTGGTCGCGAGGCCAGAGTTGTCCCAAGGCTAAACGCTCGAACCGAAGGAGATACGCGTCTAAGTCGTCCTTCTTCTCATCAAAGGCCGCCATCCAGCGTTGAGGGCTCGTTAGGACGGCGCCGTGAGTCGCCGAAGCCCCATTCGTAGGGCTCGCATTTTCGACTTCTTTAAGCCGAATCTTCAACTCTATCATTTCCTTTGCCTTGACTTGCCGCTCGTCCTCTCGATTCATCTCATCTCTCACCCAGTTTCGCAATTCCACCCCCTCGTAGCCCAGCTCTCTCCCAAGCGCGGTTAATTCTACTCGCGACATGGTAGCACAATAACTCTCACACTCAAAGCAAGAAACAAACGATTACTCAAATCGCCCGCCCTCGTTCTCCCTCGCGGCCCTCCTCCACAGTTGAGTCGTCTCTCTAAGCTTACACCATGCCACCGGTCCTGTCGCGGACGCCAGTTTGTCACGGAGTGGGGGTCAAATGAATAAAAATAAAGCAATGATCCACTCCGAAGGATAAACGAGAAATTACGGGAAAAGAACAAAAGAGCTAAGTTCGACCGGTGACCAGCGCTAGGTCCACGCCCGGTGTATAATCAGTAGAGAGAGACGATGACACAGGGAGGATAAGCAAACAAAAGATTAAATTTAATAAAATGAAAAAACTTCGCCGCGCACGGCAATAGATCACTCAACACAAACCACACTCCAGCTCAACGCTATGGAGCCCTGCGAGCCAGAGACTAATACTAAAAAGACTCGACGCTCATAAAACAGGAACAAGCCAACAAAACAGCGACTAAAACCCGACACTAACACACAACGAGAGCAAACCGAGATGGACTCGAACGTCTCCGCTACACACATGGGATCACCCCCAAAACAGTCGCGACAGAAAGAAGCACTGCGTAAAAATCGTCCCAATGTTCAACAGTTCGTACTTCAGAGCCGGAGGATGAAGTCGACAAATCAAAGAAAAACCAGGCTTATCTTTCCGGAAGATGCTGAGTCCAGAGCAGTCCGTCGTCTGGAGTCGTGGGCCGATGAACGACGTCTCGGAGTCCGGCGGTCCGGTCAGAAGCTCGATGAGATCGACACCGCGCACCACACAGCCACGCACGCTTCAGCACAACCAACTCAAACACTTGCCCGACAGGCAGGGCAGAAGCCAAAATCAAACGTTCCAAGACTCACGTGCAGGGAGAAACCGCGTCGAGCAGCGACCCGGCCAGCTCCGGGGCTCGACTACCTCCTTTGTTCCAGAACCCCCTTTTATAAGCTCGTCTACCGACCAACCTCCCGTTTTCCCGCCTTTTGGGCCAGTCAAGTTCCCAGAAAAGCAAAGGTACCCGGCGCCGACCCAAACGTCCAAAAACATCAATTACCGCCGATACGTAGAACACGACAACCCCGACAGGCGGCAGACTGATTAAGTCGCCGCCTTCAAAAAGCGCGCTAGCCAGAGTAAACATCTTTGTATCCCGGCGGCGCCCTCGCGTCTCAAATCGGCACCATACTCGAGCCAGCACACGCACCCCTCCGTCTGCGAGGTCAAAGCCACAATGGCCACAAACTGTGCCCCGGGAGGAAATATAATCCGCGTCGCCCGTCAACAAAAACCCACCCCGCAAACGAGCGAACCCGTTGGGGACGACGGGACGAACTGAGATTAAAAGCGGCACCGCACTTCCCCGTCCTGACCGTACCGAATCTTAAAGTGGTCCGAAAAGGAGATCATAAAAATGAGAAACAAAAATAAAGAAAAGCCTGAATTTGTGACAGACCTCCAACTGTCAAAAGCGACAACAAACCTTCATTCAAATTGAGCTGTTTGTCTTCGTTATGGGGGCTTTGCTGCACGACGTTGGCTCCAAGCAGATATTCTCTGGAACCGACAAAGTGTGTACAATGGTGCTGCTCTATTGCAGAGTCTAGAAAGTTGCCATAGCTTGAAACCATGGGACTAGAAAAGAATAAAAATAAAACGGTCAACACAACACAAAATCTCAAGACCAGCTGACTTTATTCGACCCCCGCCCCTCCCCCCAAAGGAAGAAAAGATCAAGTAAACAGAATATAACGTCGCGAAGATTTGACCAGACGTGGCTTGACAGGCCGAATCCCTACAGCACTATACACGCTTACGACAACGAGCATCTGCCGCCAGGCACCCGCAAAGATAATCTCCGTCAAGACTACTAGAGGCTACCAACTTCCTAACCTCGGGGTGTTAGATTATGATGATAACAAGCTTGTTTGCGTTCGTTCACTTTTCAAAAAGTCATAGTATCCCAAGCTTTGTTTAACTTTTCGTTTCCTTGTGTTGCCTCCTAAGACTCGAAAGGATAAAACAAAGCTTGGGACAGTATGATTCTTTGAGGAGTGGACGCACACCAAAAGATTTGGTTAGGAAACAACATAATCTAACACCCTGATATTGGGAACTTGGTGGGTTCTCGTAGTCTTGACGGAGATTATCTTTGCGGGTGCTTGGCGGCGTATGCTCGTTATCGGAAGCGTGTTTAGTGTTGTAGGGATTTAGCCTGTCGAGCCACGTCTGGTCAAATCTTCGCAACGTCATGTTCCGTTTTCTTGGTCTTTTCTAGTTTCGGTGTGGTCGAATAAACTCAGCTGTTCTTGAGATTTCTTGTTGTGTTGTCAGTTTATTTTTTTTTTCTTTCTGTCTTATGGTTTCAAGTGAAGACGACCTTCTGCGCTCTGCAATAGAGCAGCGCGGTTGTACACACTTTGTCGGTTCTAGGGACCATCTCTTTGCAGCCAAAGTCGTGCGGCAAAGCCACTATGACGAAGACAAGCCAGCTCAATTTGAGAGGTTTGTTGTCGCTTTTCTCAGTTGGAGGTCATATGCTACTCATTATTTTGTAGCATGAGCTACGCTGGCCGAGGTTGAGCAGTTTCGCGTGGCTCCCAAAAGCCGTGCTGCGCATGCGCGAGGAGCAGTGACGTCACACGGCGCACAGCTGGCGCGCCGGAGCCGCCGCCGCCGCATGCTCCGCCGCCGCCGCAAAGCGCGCCTCGCCGGTCTGCGCATTCCAGAGGAGTGACGTCATAGCCGCAGCAGACGCACTGGCACCGCCGCGTGCCCAGCTGTGCGCCTCCGTTGCGCAGTAGCCAAGTCTGACGCTGCACCGGAGCCGCTTGATAGCGCCTCTCATTTTGTGCGCATAAGCTCACGCTACGGTATGTCCTGGCATAGCCGAGCTCAAGCCACCGCAATTTTTGTCATCGGAAGTTAGTTGAAGTTACTGCAAGGAGATAATGAAAGCTTAAAAAAAAGATAGAGTTATTTTTTTTTATAATGATGTGCAATTTTGCTACTTTTAAATAAAATAATTAAAAATTAAACATGTATAAATTAAATTAAAACTTTGATACAAATTTAATAACAGTTCATACAAAATGAACTTAATAATAATAAAAAATAAAAAAAATCAATAAAATATGAAACGTTTTTATTTAGATACAAATAAAAATTAAATAACTGCAAAAATAAAAAAAGATTACTAAAAAATTGCAAAACAATTTCTAAGTAATTAACAAAACTACAAAAATGACTAAGCAAATATGCTTTATATATTCGTAAGCTGCATTTTAAGACACACATTTTGGTATATTTTGCGACGTTTTTTTGCATAGAGTTGTTTGTTGGTAAATAATTTGTGAAAGTGTCCCTAAAACGTGTTTTTTGCATGGAAATATTTAATTGTAATTTTCAATATTTTGTGTTTATGTTTTAAATTATATATATATAAACGAACATATGCAGATGAATGAACCGTAATTAATCCAATGAATCAAAGAATTAAAGTTTCAGGAACCCGCAGGAAGCCGAAAAAAGGGCGGAGCCAGGATTTGAACTCTGGGCCTCCCAATGTCCGGTCGGGTGTGTTAACCACTACACCACTCCACCTCGGCTCTCTGGCGTTTCCTATCTGTCTTATTAATGCACAAGAAACGAAATGTATCCAATTGGAGGTGTCCTGGAAACACACGCGCCGCCGCGTGGAACGCGGCGGCGTGGCGAAAAAGAAATGTTACCCGTTACCAGTAACGCGTTAGCGCCAACACTGCTGTCAGGGGCTATGGCTATATATATATATATGCGGGTAGAAAACGAACCAGGAGGATTTTATTCGACGTTTCGACCTGAGACAGGTCTTCGTCATTCCTTACGAAGACCTGTCTCAGGTCGAAACGTCGAATAAAATCCTCCTGGTTCGTTTTCTACCGTCACCCCGCATATCTGTCTTCTACGCCTTCGGCCTTCAAGCCAACATGCCCATATATATATATATATATATACTGTTGCGTAGGACGACGAAAAGTGCATAGGGAAGTAAACGTTCAGTTCATAAGTGCATAACGTTTATAAAAGCCTGTAGCCAATGCAAGCGGCAAACAACGACTGTCTGATGACAGGACTGTCTGTCACGGGCGCTAACTCCAGCGTCTGCTGAGCGTTGGTTTGAGCGCACGCGCCCGCTTGTGTCCCATGACTACGCTGGGCAGGCGACGGAAGCAACAGACGCTCGGCAGATCCTTTGTCAAATTCGAAAGTGCGCGCAGCTTCGCTTCTCCGCGAGCGAACGGTTACCGGCCCGCGTCAAAACGGTTCGGCCACGCGCTGTTGACAATGAATGTGCTATCAATGCCATTTGTTTTTTAAGTGCCGTCAACTGACACACACCTCGCTTACATATTTTTCTTTTCCACTCAGTCTTAGGAATATAAACGCTGCATCCATGAATCTTGACAAACGCTGCATCCATGTATATATATATATATATATATATATATATATATATATATATATCAGGGTGTCGAACCGGAACCGAACCGAACCGAAAACCGGAACCGAACCGGTATTTTTTCCGGAACTGAACCCGAACCCGAACCGTTATATTGTTATCGCGATGAACGCGATGAACCCGAACCGGAACTGAACCGGAAAAAAAATAACGGTTACCGGCTCATGTCAAAACGGTTCGGCCACGCGCTGTTGACAATGAATGTGCTATCAATGCCATTTGTTTTTTAAGTGCCGTCAACTGACACACAGCTCGCTTACATATTTTTCTTTCCCACTCAGTCTTAGGAATATAAACGCTGCATCCATGAATCTTGACAAACGCTGCATCCATGAATCTTGACATAGGAACCAGTATTGCGCTGGTCGCGGCTTGCACGGAAACAAAAAATTGAAAGGCTGTGCAAAAAAAAAAAAATTGCATCACGGGATTTCATTTTCCTACAATCTCGTAAATCCTAAATGCTGCTGTGTGCTCATTTCATAACACGTTTCTAGAACGCGCGAGTTCTTGAAGTTTGCTTCCATCGGAATGAGAAAAGAAAAGGCTGTGGAGTTTGATAATGTTTGAGGGAGAGAAAGAAATTTTATTTACAGTTGAAATGAGCATTCATGAATTATATCTGCTCTTCGCTGCCCCAACCACCGGTCAGAGTATATCGAGCTATGAAGTGTCAAGATTTACATGCCGTATTTTTTCGTACCGGAAACTCGATAAATGCGGGGAAAAAAAACAGGATACAAACCCTAGTCGCTCGCGGAGAAGCGAAGCTGCGCGCACTTTCGAATTTGACAAAGGATCTGCCGAGCTTCTGTTGCTTCCGTCGCCTGCCCAGCGTAGTCATGGGACTCAAGCGGGCGCGTGCGCTCAAACCAACGCTCAGCAGACGCTGGAGTTAGCGCCCGTGACAGACAGTCCTGTCATCAGACAGTCGTTGTTTGCCGCTTGCATTGGCTACAGGCTTTTATAAACGTTATGCACTACTAGTTTCGACGATGTATCCCGTTTCATATGTGCTGATTTCAGATGTTTTATTTGTAATTTATTTTGATGTTGCAATGTGTCATTTGTAATTTCCGAACCGGTTCGCGAACCGGTTCAGCGCCCGAACCGGTTCGCGAACCGGTTCGCGGATCGAATTAATCGAACCGGAACTGAACCGGAACAAAATAAATTTACCTGAACCTGAACCGTAACCGAACCCGTATTTTTTACGGTTCGACACACTGATATATATATATATATATATATATAGAGAGAGAGAGAGAGAGAGAGAAGAGATAGGAAAGTAAACGTACTCGAAGCTTTTCGTGGAGTTTTATTACATATAGGTCGACGTTTCGGTCTGAGCCAGACCTTGAAAAGCTTCGAGGTACGTTTACTTCCCTATGCACTTTTCGTCGTCCTACGCAACAGTATATATATATATATGGGCATGTTGGCTTGAAGGCCGAAGGCGTAGAAGACAGATATGCAGGGTGACGGTAGAAAACGAACCAGGAGGATTTTATTCGACGTTTCGACCTGAGACAGGTCCTCGTAAGGAATGACGAAGACCTGTCTCAGGTCGAAACGTCGAATAAAATCCTCCTGGTTCGTTTTCTACCGTCACCCTGCATATATATATATATATAGCCATAGCCCCTGACAGAAGTGTTGGCGCTAACGCGTTACTGGTAACGCGTAACATTTCTTTTTCGCCCCAAGACCAAAACAAAAATTACACTTCAATTTTTTCGTGTTTCTAGGCTCCTAGCCATGTGAATATTTGAGTTTTTTTTTGCGTTTTTCTTTTCGTTTTTTTCTGGTGAGTATTTATGTGAAAGCGTCAAAAGTATGAGGTAATTATGTTCAGGTGTTAGAGGAGAATAACATATAAACGAAAAACTGGATGACAGGTGTCGTCCAGTTTTTGTCCTTTATGTTAATTCTCCTCTAACAGCGTGACTTAATCAGCACGCTCCATTTCCACGAGCGAGAAATTATGTTCAATTTCTGCATGGACATAATGTCCCTTAAAATATAGCGGTTATGCATACCTACCTGTAAGGTCAAAAAGTAAAACGTGTTAATGCATAATTAAAAACGTAACGCAAAAGAAACGTGCGTTACTTTTTATCGATAACGGTAACGCATTCCTTTTAATTTGAAGTAATGGAGGGCGGTATAACGCTTTACTTTTATTTGCGAGTAACGAGTAACATTTTTCGTTACTTTTTTCGGTAACGCTTACAACACTGCTGACAGGGTCAGCACAGTAGGGAGATCTTTGAGTCGCCCTGCTTCCAGCGTGAGCTTCCCATCTTCAATGGAAAGTTTTAGGGATCCGCTCTTGCACATCCGATACGGTACGATAGGCCTTCCGGTACGAACTGCGCATGTGCTACCGCAGGAGACTCGCACATGCGCAGTGCCTACCAGAGTGCCCATAGTACCGTATCGGACTTGCATAAACGATTCCCTAAAACTCCCTAATAATGCTCTAGCGTACATGCGCATCCAAAGCACGGCGACAGGAACGAGCGCGTGCTAAGGACCAGGCATCGGATAGAGATGCCCGCCTTCCGTTCTCGTCCTTCTAGTAAGTATAGTAATAGTGCCCACACATCTCCTTCCGTCTTGAACCAGTGCACCGGGAGCCGGACATAGGGAGGATGGAGGAGAAGCTGATCAGCGAGACCATGGGCCAGATGAGCTTCGAGCCCTTGAAGATGCGGGACGGAGCGGTGTGCGGAGATTTTGCGGAGATCAACCGGCCCTGCGTCGGGACCCCCGGTACGCGCCGAGACGTTAATGTTCGAGCACGGGGCAGTTGAACGGAAGCTCTCACATCTACAAAAGACGCGCAGCCCGTGCAAGTTAATAAAGAACTGGGAACACACGCTGGATAGAAATTGTCCACGCGTTCGCAGCCCCTATCGAGGGTGTATTTCAAACTGTCTTCGACTTGCACAGGTTGCGTGTCTTTGGAGCTATGAATGACCCCTTAATTACTCGCATCTCTTCAACAAACCATGGCGAAGTTTAAGTTTGTACTTTGTGTTAGTATGGTCATTTAAAATGTATGCGTTTTTTATATTGAATTTTAGCAGCCTAAAAACTCCAGTTGTAGCATTTGTTAAAGTTATTAGGTGCAGTTTTAACTTTTTTGTTTCTCCTTATGGGCTTTGAGCACGCCGAAGTTCCGAAGGAGTTTGCCTGGAAACAGTGTAAGGTTTAATTTTCACGTCGCTATAACAGGCGCCACCCAGCACTCGGAACGCGTTGACACCGTGACCCAGGGCACTTCTCCCGAGGGTGAGTGAGTGCATAAAGTATAAAATATTTTGCCGAGATGTGCCAAAATCAAACAATTAGCGTGTGTACCGTCAAGTTTTTTTCAATATAATTCCCTTCCCCTGATACCGCTAGGCAAGAAACTTAGAGAGATAGATACACCCACTAAATTCTATCTTTTCACTCATTTTCTCAAATTATGACAACGAAAACGTTTGGGCGTTTACTTTCTCGAATACCCTTCTTTGAGAATTCACTGCATGCAAGCTACTCAAAGAGCTACCAAGAAAAAAAAATGTTGCGACCTAAAAATGCACATTATATAATGGTCATGAGCATGCCATGAGCATGAGCACATAATATTAGCATGTGAAACGT
This sequence comes from Ixodes ricinus, assembly GCA_037355805.1. Taxonomy (NCBI): domain Eukaryota; kingdom Metazoa; phylum Arthropoda; class Arachnida; order Ixodida; family Ixodidae; genus Ixodes; species Ixodes ricinus. The sequence continues at coordinate 24,202 of JAZHYW010006446.1, forward strand.
CGTGCTTGTAATCTCAAAGCGCCAACTTTATGTTTCAGCGAAAATGTTTCCTTTTTTAAACCCCCTCCCCCTCTTTTCCGCACTCCCCTCAAAAAAGCGTTTTTGAATTTTTCTTGGTCTTCTCGTATATACTGTATGCCATGACTGAATGTGGAGGATTTCATGAAAGTGGAACGGCCAGAACTTTTTAACACAGCATGTGCTTTCTCAGTCACTTTCTTTGAAAACTAGACAACGCTCACACGCAACGTTCACGCGCTGCGTTCAAGCGACAGATTCAAGTGTTTGCACATTTCCGCGACAAATATAGCAGAGAAGTTCATGTCACGTCACGTGACCACGTCATGCGACCTCAAATCACGCGACGTTAATTTCCCCGCCAAATTTAGCTGGGAAATTGACGTCACAGTTTAGCCGTCACGTCAACGTCACGTGACATTAATATCCCTGCAAAATGTACAGAGAAAATTGAATTACGCGATGTAATGGTTCGGGCTCAGCAAATTCGCTACTTCCCGGTTTTTGTCAGCACGACCAAGCTTGTATAAATTTGTACGACGAGAACCATCATTAGCGAGGTTTCGACGCAGATCGCCGGATGTGTTTCCCACTGCGGAATCGCCGTAACTGAAAAGTTTACCCGCTAATTTAGGGGGGGGGACACTTTCAGCCTTTCCACTGTGGTGAAAAAGGAAGACCAGCGGAGCTGTACAATGGGAAGTAATAGGCGGCCGCAAGTTGGCAAGCCAGAGTGGAGTAGGCTGCCGCCATCTATGAGCGACGGCGGCAACCAGAAACGTGGCTTGCCGACGTCGCTCATAGATGGCGGTAGGTGTCCAGAGTTCGGTGTCTTCATTTCTTTGCGGGGGACACGATCCGTGGGAAACTAGCCCTTAGCAGCTCCGGGCTGTAAAAACGTTTTTGCGGTACTTACAGGGATAGTTAGGCCGTCAAATTTTTGTTGAGAACTTTTACCTCTAATTTTAGCGAAGAAATTTCTTTACTAAATGTTTGCGGGAAACTTTCTCGGATAAATGTTTCGGTGTCGAGGGACGTCGCCTGACGCTATGGTTGAATGGTTAGTGTGCGGCGTGATTGCGGGTAGTCACGTCCCAAGTTTCTCTGTTGTGGTCAAGTCTCATTTTTCAGCAGGCCGCTGAGCCCGCATGCACAGCTTGTACTTAACTGAAGGGCCAAACAGTATTTGAAGCGCATCAATCAATCGCTGGGCTTATGATTTCTTATAACTATATCGCAGCCACATTTTGAGTGTACGTACATGGGTATATGCTGTTGTCGTACCGAAGAATGAGTCAAGTTTCAGGGGCGTGGGAGCGTATCAAGCTGCCAACTAGCAGCTTTCCATCGAGTCCCTGGTCACAATTGTACCAGTTGTGCCGTAAAACAGACCGCTCTCTCTTTATATGTGTGCTCCATCCAGCTGACCAGAGCGAGGACAGTGATGAGGATGACAGCTACCTTGAATCAGACGAGAGGTGAGTGATTTTCTTCTTCTCAGGATGTAAGATATTAGGTAAGCATTGCAATGGCCACATTTAAGACCGATCTCTAAAATAAATCACAGCTTCAGAGAGAATATATAAACACCCCGATATATGTTGGATCAAGACAGGGACAAACCAGGAGTTTTCCCAGGAATTAACAGAGGGAGGGGGGGGGGCGGTCCTAATTTTAAGGGTCTGAGAAGCAAGGAGGGGGAGAGGGGAAGGCACAATCAGGGCAATTACTTTTTTTATTTATTCACTTCACTTCTTTTCCGCTAATATTGTTTGCGTGGGGTCAGAAATGGAACGGTGGTGCCCGACGGAGTTTCTAGAACTCTACATTCCACATGGCAGTTTATACATTTAATTAAGAATACGCAATTTTCTTTCAGAAAGCATAAAGCAAAGCAAAAATCAACGTCAGACAATTTCAGTCACTCTACCAATACTCTGATACCGCAATGAATGTCAATAACGAATATATGTTCGAGTGAAGAAGAATCTTCCAGCACAAAACGTTTTCTATTTTGAGGAATCATCCCCGAAAGTCAAAGCTTTCTTTTTTCCATGTGAACACATATCAGAAGAGGTTACCTTTCGGTATAGAAAAGTGGCGATAAACATTAATTAATCGCAGTTGCACCCTGTCTTCCGACGTAACATAGAAGACGACAATATGACCTCTGGTACCACATTAATCCAAAGCTCTAAATAAACTTTGTAGGTATTTCATATTAATTACAAATGTGACACACGCTTATAAATAAACTTTTTATTTGTTTAGAAACAAGTATTAATAATCCTAGATTTAGAGCGAACGTTTTGTTTTGTGTGCTATGCCAGAAAATATTTAAAACTTCTAAAGAAGAATGCGAGACAGGGGAAAACGTAAAGCAGTAACGAGGAAGTGTGCACAAAAACAAAGTAACTGTTGAACACATTTTAATGATAGCACCTTTTTTAGAACTGTATCAGCATGGAAGAGTCTACGCTGGCTTTGAAATATATATGGACTTACACATAGCAGTAATTGCCGTAAAATATGTTATCTAAGAGTCTGACACAGAGGCATTTTTGTCTCTGAAATAAAGGTATTTAACACACTGGTGATTTAACTTTAATTATTCTATCAAATCACATGATTCTCGCAACAAATCTATCAGCACGATTCTGCATGTTTTTACTCTGATTGTCTAAGTTCTGTATCGAAACGCATTTTATGAAGCTCTAAAACTTGTTTGCACCAATCTTAAAAAAAAAAAAAAAGAAACGCAGACGGAATTTTTTTTTTATGACGTCAGTAAAAGTTGCTTTTGTCGTGACTCTAAGGATGAAGTTATTTCTCTCTGAGAATTCGGGGACGGGGCTACTCCGGCACATTTTGTGTTGCTCCAGTCAAATAATATTTGTCCATATTTTATTAATAAAATAAAGTGATATAATCCGAAAAAAAAATTCAAACGGCTGCAGCTTTATCGAAAGTTTCAAAATTTAACCTCACAAAAAGGTTCAGGTGATGTCCGAGCGTGCATTTAGGGAGTCTTAGTACATCCTTCTGAATACCCCGATAACCTCACCAGTACTCCGTCGGCGCCTTTTCGCCCGGATTGTTCGTCGTCGCGTATCGTTACTGGGTAACGTTATCGTTGTTATTGGAAGAATCCACAACATCTTTAATAGCCCACGGGAAAGAGGGTTCATTCCCATGGCAGTAGCTTTCTTCCGCGACCTCCTTTCACCAACGTGTATTCCTGTCTTAATGCGGAACAGCTTGGACGACCGGAGCAGCTACCACGCCATGGACAACTACTTCGCGCACAAGTTCCTTCAGGACTTCTGGCCCGCATGACACGCGCCGACGGCCGGGAAGAGCGGCGCGAGGGCGACGGCGCAGATCGGGCGCCACGAGAGCCTCTGGACGCGGTCCTGGTGCAGGCGTACTCTGAGCACGCGATGCGGGTCTACCAGGCCATGATCAAGCACATCGACTCCCTGGGGGCGGCCATGGCCAACAAACTGAGTCATGTCCGCTCGGAATCGGCGGAACTAGAGCCGGCCAGGAGGATTCAGGTGAGGGTGAGAAGGACGCCGGGAATGTCCCTTGCGGGCAGGGACATCTAATGGCTGAGGCAGGTTTCAACATAAACAGAGGTGACAAACAAAGCCATTTGTTGAACACCGCGGTACCAGTGAAGCGGGCCCAGTTTTCATCTAGGCGAGGAGAGTTGGCTTACGCACCTACGAGCTCTTGTGTCCTTACTGCCCCAAAATGCAACTGTGACATCAATTATAGTTCGTCCTTTAATCAGTTCGAACAGTCATTGAAAAAGGTGGGCAGTTCATAATCTTAGTGGGCTTGCAGTCTCGGTGGGAAGGGGGCATCAACAGCTTTTTTTCACAGATGCCGTTTTGGAATATGATTACGATTCGATTTGGGTCATTCAATCTCAAACGCCTCAAACATCGCGCTCGCCCATTTCCGATAAAAAAGAAATCGTGGCTTTTTGCCTTAAGGTAGTTAGCTGTTTCCTAATATAATTTCTTCGTTTTTTTTTTATGGCTTGAGCGTGGTTTCAAATTTTAAAATGGGGGTAAAACTAGGCATCAACCAATAACTGAATAAAGATCAGTTTTTCTGAATCGCTTGACAGTTTGTTTTATATAATTTGAACGGCTTTGAGCTTGCTGTGTTGTGATAATTACGCAGTTTTATTGTTAATTATATATTTTTTTAAATCAACAAAATACACAAAAATTATAACTTTTCACATTTTTTATTTTATTATCGCCTCGCAATTAAAACTTTTTAGATGCGGAGCATCTCTTGCTCGGGTCTATGTCCCGCGGCGTCGTAGTCCGCACTCACTCTACGCATGCGAAACTCTCCTCCTTCCCTCTCTCCAACAGCTGCGCGTTACTCTCTCCGCTCTCTCTCTCTACCAGCTGCGTGCACTTCGCGTGCGTTCGCTTCGACTCACACCGCGCGCGCATGCGCAACTCTCCTCCTCTAGTCTCCTCTCCTTCAAGTTTTAATATAAGCAGCGGTAGCGCGCTGCGCGCGTTCCCCCGGAGGAGTGAAAGGAGGATAGTTTTGGGCGCGCGGGTCGCAGCGCCACGCCAGGGCTTTCCAGTGGGGTGGGCTTTCCCCGCAACTCTGCGGCTGTCGTTTGCTAGCGTTTCTCGGCCGCTCGCGTCCGCCGCAGCCCAAATCCGGCCGGCCAAAAGAAATCAGTCAAGAAGGGAATAAATTAATTACGATCCGCGATGCTCCGCATCACCCCATGGTTCCCTCGGGAAGATGGTGTAATTGTTTGGTTGTAAGCCCTGTAGATGTATTACCAATAAAAAAAAATGTTTGAAGCTGTACAACAAAACACTGCACCCAAAAAAAAAAGGCACCTAAAGTTGAACAAAATTTTCTTTGCTGCCTAGACAGTCGCCTGTTCTACCCTGAGGTGGTCCAAGCAAAAATACGAAACATAACGGCTTTATAAGAAGAGTTCATTGTCATTCATTTCTGAAAGTCTTATCAAAATGCTTTTTTGTCTAAATTGAAAAAAAAATGTTGAAGTGGTGCTCCCACGTCGCAACACGGCCCGGTTTCTAGCTCCTCTTCACGAGTGGAAGCGGCCGTGGCAGACCGCGGCGCATCTTTAGCTTTAAACAGTGACTGTATACGGGAGGCAATTGCGAGTCAAGAATGCGCAAGAATGCACAAATTGCCTCGCGTGCGCGCGAAGCTTCTCAGCTGTCGTGTCAGCTGTCGTGTCAGCTCTCGTGTCAGCTCTCGTGTCAGCTCTCGTGTCAGCTCTCGTGTTCGGTGGCGTCTCATGCGGTGAAGAGGCACTAAGAAACAATGCCAGGCTGCGACGCGGGAGCTCAGCTTGAATATCTTTTTTCCTCGATTTAGACAAAAATCGTATAGATGAAACTTTCAAAAATGAAATACAATAAACTCTTGTTATAATGCCATTATGTTTCGAATTTTTACTTGGACCACCTCAGGGTTGAATAGACAGGTGCTGAGCCAGCGAAACGAACTTTTTTACAACCTTAGAGTTTTGTTTTTCTGTGAATTATTTTGTTGTACAGCTTCAAACATTTTTTTGTCATTTGTAATACATTTGCAAGGCTTTCAACAAAAGAAATTGATAGCCAGGCACTAAGCAATAATGAAATATAAAATTGAGGAAAAGTGCTAATTTTGTGATTTTTTGGCCTTCCAAAATATATATTTTAACAATAAAAATTGCATAATCATCACAACATAGCAAGCTAAAAGCCGTTCGAATTTCATAAAACAAATTGTGAAGTGTTTCGAAAAATATCTTATTTTCACTCAAATCAAACCATGCACACGCCATAGAAAAAAGAAAGTTCGCAGAAAATATTTTAAGAAAAGGGTAAGGGCCTTTAAAAATCGGATATGGACGAGCGCAACGTCTGCGTTGTTTGAGATGGAATGACCCATTTCCGTTGGCGTAACGGATTAAAGGTAGACCCATCATTTGTATTTAGAGTACATGCCGTGGCGGAATTAACTCCAGGATTTCCGACTGGGGGCTGTGGGGAGGCTATTTGCAACTCCGGAGGAGGCGCGACGCCTCTCGTCGGGAAATGCGTGAAGGGCAGAAGCGAGTATCTACCGCGTATCCAAGAGCGCAGCAAATCTGGCGCGGTCTGGCCGCCGAAATGCAAAACATTGGAGAGGGGGTTAAATGCACCTTGTTGGAGTGGCGATATTGCGAATGAGAATTGCGAATTTGAGATAATTTTCTCTCCGATAAGAGTAGAGCGTGCGACCTCATTGTTCCTTGACATCCTTTAAATAACTGATGATTGGTAAAGCGCGCCATCACAACGCTTGCGCAGCCTGCAAGGTAAGTCTCCGAGCCTATTGCGCGCTAGCGGCGTCCGATCCACCGGTTCCAAGTTGATGGTTTATGGCACGATCCCTCTGAGGCGCCTGTCTTTCACGCCACGCAGGTGCAGTTGTACGCGGACACTGCAGAGGCCTCGGCGAGTCAGCTGCGTCGCGTGGCCATGTCTTGTGCGTCGTGCGTGCTGTTGGACATGGCAGAGCCCGACGTCACGGTTCCCGCGGGCCTGTCGGAGCAGTACCTCTTCTGCAGGATCGTGTCGGCCTGCCTCAAGCTGCGGGACAGCTGGTGGAAGAGCGAGCTCTACCTCTCCAAGCACTTCCTCCGCTTCCTGAATCGGTGCCAGGTGGACCATTCTCTCCCGTTGTCGCACCTGAAAACGCGGAACAGCGCAGTCATATGAATTAAAATGTCTCCAAATTTCTGCTCGCACCGGATGGATGGATGCCTATGGCGGAACTCGTTGAATAAGTCGGTAGCTTGCGTCACGTAGCGATTGTTTTCAATTTGACCAGTCAATATCTATCTATGAAGCAACCGAAGCTTCACCAAGGT
>JAZHYW010006447.1:0-17466 GCA_037355805.1 Ixodes ricinus
TGTACGCTAGGGGTCCAACTGGCACTAGCGTGCTGACGCACATTGAAGCAGACAGCAACCAGTCGAAAATTGACTTCCGGTAATGCATTTCTATGGGAAAAAGTGAGTGCATTTTCTCCTGCGCTCGATCATAAAAGCAAATATACCGAATAATTTATATGTACTAGGTAGCTTGGAGTATTTCTCAGTCAGGCAGGTGAAATAATTGGTCAGTTACGGCGTTTTTTGTTTCAAATTCATTACATCGAAAACAGTGCTAAAACGGCTTTGTACATGTATTTTTGTGCACTGTCAGACACTGTTAGCGCGAACACGACGTCGGCGCTTTTCAGGATGGGGGATATACGTGCTAAACGAGCGAAGGACATCTGGAAACCAAGTGAGACGGCAAGAACTACGCAGTAGCACTGGATCGGTAACTCCCTGTGCATGTACGATCAAAATAAATTGAAGGCCATGTAATATATTTCGATTTTAAATAAGTACTGCTTTATTCCTTCTGCTCTGTGCGCAGATGCTTGTTCTACTTTCAAAACGTCACCCGCACGCTCAAAATCTTTGTGAACAAGTGCTTAATAAAAAGTGCCCCGAAGAGAAAACAACAAAAATACCTCTCGTGGCCCACGTACTTTATTATTTACGTTTTGAATGTTTTTATCCGCTCATAAAGATGCACGACGGGGTCATTTTCATAGAGTGACAGCACTGGCATATTAGCAATATATAAGCGTCACCGGAATGCTGGCGACCATTGAACACACTCGATATTCCTTTCGATAGTTATTTTGCTTTGAATCGTCGCTTGTTTTTACACACCTGCTGCGGAACACATGTATGGGTCTGAACTTTCAGCGAAGTCAAACATCGTGTACTGATGAAGAAAAATACACTAACTAAAGCATTTACACTTTTACAATGTTAATCAAGGTACATACTATTCGCTACGACCCAAATAACCGAAGTGTTCCATGTTATTTTCCGTCGAAGAGACAAAATGCACGAGCATTTCTTCATAGGAATGCAAAGGAGCACCGAAAAAGTAGACTGGATGCTGTCTGCTTCAATTTGCGTCACGCAAGTCGCATAGACACTATAGCCAGTTGAACCTCTAGCGTACATTATAATGACTATGATGTTTACCTTGCCGATATTGGTCTCAGTGTTCAATGGTTCAATACGATCAAATGTACAACTAGTTTTTTTTCGATAATCTTTGCAATAAAATACGGCAAAAAGAATATCCTTACCTCTATTCGGCAAACGTTGCGGCAAAACTCATGTCGTTCTTGTTCTTATGATTCTGACAGCTGTCGAGGCCAGTGTTGCAGCTGGCGCTGACAAAATGTTTATTCCTCCAATCTACGCAAATTGCACAACAGATGTGATCATGCCGGATCTTAAAGAATCACGAAAGCTAAGGAAGAATATAATTTACAGTCTTTTTGTAGTTATCTCAGTTACTAATATCATTTACGACTGCATGCACGTGAATATCAGAGTCGAAAGTGACCCCCTCCCCCCCCCTTCCGTGACACCTGCAGAAAGGTGGTCATTTTCACAGCGGTTTGGAGTCGTCACTTTACCCAAGCGCTAGTCACCCGCTCTGTGGTGTAGTCAAAGCCTCCAAAACGACATTTCGACTATGCGGGGTAGTCATTTTTTTTTAGAGTGTAAAAAAGGAAAAAATTGCATAAAAAACATACCTCAAAGAAATTAACAGCAAAAACGCCGTGCCAGTTCAATTTTACATCTACCATAAATGTATAAAGAAGAGAACCCAGGCCGTCCCATTATATCTGGATCAAAAATCCTCACCGAACCAATATCCAGCGTGATTTATAATGTGATTAGAAACATGCCACTCAGCTTCCCATCGTACATCCAGGATACAAACCACTGAGAGAAATTTCTAAAACAATTCTTAGTGATGCTTTTCTGTAATACCATGAACGTGTCGTCGTTATATACAAAACATGTATCACAACGATGACATAGAGGTCCTTGTCAATTCGTACGACTCTCACAGGAGTGATTAGCTACCTGATAACCATTTCAGGCCTGCCCTCTCGTGTCTTGTGTATGAGTTATAAATAGCTTTGAATTCAATGAAATTTCTTGCCTCAAACTAGCGGTACTGCAATGGGAACGTTGTTGAAACCTAACTACGCTAATATGTATATGTGAAATTTAGAATCCAACGTTTTGCCATCCCGTACACTCAAACCTTTTGTTTATAAAAGGTATGTATTGACAATAAATTTTTATCTGGTCGTATTAAGAAAAACTTCTCGAGTTAATTAGAGCTTTTTATTTAACGCACGTCTACATTTGTTAATACGAGAGCATTAACTGTCTCATGGAGCGAACAGGCGTTATCAGCTTTTGAAGCCGCGACTAACGGCACCTAAATTACCCGCTCCGATGGAGCGAAGCCTCTAGTCTGTAGCAACGAATGGATGGATATACTCAGATTGGCTGGCACACGGCACAGTGCCTAGGAACGCCATCCCACTGCCATGGAGCAGCGGCCCGGCCGCCGGTAAGACGGAGCCGGTGACCGGGCTCTGCAGAACGGCCGGCCGCAGAGCCCGCCCGGGCAGCATCCGCACAGGTCGCCCGGCCGGGCTCAGCGCGGAGCGCAACTTGTAGGAACACGCTACGTATACGAATGCTTTCGCCTTCCGACAAGTTAGCAGCTCTTAAAGGAGCAATGCAACGGTTTTTTTTTAATTCAAATGCCGTGTAGAACAGATTTCTGGCGTTAATGACCTGTAAAACATGCGTTCGTTTTCACCGCATGCAATCGAAGTCGCAGAAATAAAAATAAAGAAAAACGAGCAGGGTTTACCCCCTCAACTCGCAGCCAGAACAAGCGGCCACGAGATATGAAGCCGATTACATGCCGTCAATGTTGATCATAGCCCTTGCTGGGGTTGGCAAGGCACACAACACGCGCTGATTTCCAGACGTTGTGATGGTTCGGCTATTGCCGTCATTTCAGCGATTGGACACGGGCCACTACCCGAACGCTTCTCGAGCTCTCGATTATCACGAGCCCAATTCGAGTGTCCACGCAATGCTCGGATTTAATTTATGAGCGGCATTAAAATATTGTCACTGGGTGGTACTGCTACCACCCACTGCTTCGTCATGAAGGTGGTTTGCGAAGGAGAGATTGTATGAACACGCTCGCTTTTTTCTTAAAATTCCACCGCAATAAAGAAGTTTCTCGGCCAGTGGCATTGCGTGCGAGTATCCTTGAGTCCCACTACTGCCAGTAAGCTCTTGTAAAGTGAAAAATATTCCAATGAAAGATCGTTGCACCACCCCTCTAAGTGTCTGTTTATATTTTTAAACATAAAATTTCAAAATATGAGATTACCTTTCCAAAAACAAGGGTGCTGAGTAATGACTCCAACTTGGCCACTCAACTGTACCGAAAACCGACGGATAATCTGAAATATTTCCACTATCATTGCTGCCACCCACTGCCCTGCCAAAATAGCTTACCAAACAACCACGCTCATGGGATTAAACGCATATGTTCAAACAACGACGATTAAAGAAACACCGATCAATTAAGGAAAGTCGTGAAAGAACAGAAATGTCCGGGAAAGATCAAAGGCCATGCGGCAAATAATGCACAGGCCCTTGAACGTGGCCTTTTGCTAAGTGAGCAGCGCCCTCAGACAGAGGAGCGTCGCGCGAACCTCGTTCTAACTTTTAACAATAAGTCTCCAAACGTCGGAACAATATAAAAAAAATATTTCACAATTTACAGCAATGTAAACGCCTCGCAAGATTTATCCCTTTCCTTCCCCGAATAGTCTAGAGACGCTCAGGCAATCTTAATGACGAAATAGTTTGGCCTTAGTTTAGGTCTTCAATATATTTGGGCTACCACCTCAGTAAGTCACAAACTACGACAGTCAGGTAAGAAGATTTGAAGAGTACTGCATGCCTCCCGAGATATAATGAAACCTATGAGCGTTACGTGTTCCGGACGCAGCAAAAAGATGAAGCAGAGCCATTCGAACAGTTCTACCGTGACATACAGCTGAAGGCGAGGACTTGCGAATTCGGAGAACTAACGAAGTCCTTGCTGCGTGACGAGATTGTTTACGAAACGTCAGGTAGGAAGGTTCGAAAGAACTTCCTGCGAAGGGAGGATTTAACCTTGGAAATGGCTGTCAAATTTTGCAAGGCTGAAGAAATAGCCAATATTCACAGCAAAGCATGCAGTGCCGCAACACCTGTCAGGGAGAAGAGGGTCGGAGTGCTGGTGGTGGAATCCGTTGAGAGAAACAAGAGTGGAAGTAAGGTCAGGGGAAGGCTGGGTGGTAAGAGAACATGTGGTTTTGCACCCATGTTCACAAACCTCGATAGTGCCCAGCTCATGGAAAGACATGCTCAAAGTGCACAAAAAAACATTTTGCAGCATGCTGTAAAACCAAGCCGGCTGGTGTCCACGATGTCGAAGAAGCCATTGAGGGACACAGAGCATTTGATGCCCTCAAAATTCTAACAGACAGCTCGCGGCCTGAAGGAAGCCGTGACTGGACAATCACAACGTTGATTGAAGGAACAAAAGTAGACACCGCGGTGCTCAGGCTAACCTGCTTTGGAACACATTGTTTCTGTAGATTAAGAGCCTAAAAACAGCCTAAACCAACGGCTGCAACTCTCTGCAGTTATGGCGATGTACTCATTGTACTCATCCAAAATATTGGAAAAGTTTTGAAAACAAGTCGGAAACAAGCAGGGACTGATTAATTTCTTCCTTGTTAAGAAACGAAGGCAGGAAATTTTGGGCTTCGAGGCGTGCGAGTACTTTGACCCCATCAACCGGGTCAACACTGTGGGGCACGAAGACCAACTGCGCCGGAAAGTAGAGAGTGAGTTTTCACGTCTCTTCCGTGGTCTAGGATGCGGAAAACGACCATACAAGATGGATCTTTGTCAAAATACTCTCCTTGTGGTACAACCAGTTCGTAGGGTACTGCACGCACTTCGAGCGCTTCTCAAGGTAGAGCTCGATTGAATGGAGGAAGCCGGTGTCATTGTGGAAGCTCAAGGGCGTTTTAAGTGGGTGAGTCCTTTAGTGATTCTACGCAAGAAGAACAAGAAGAGAAGAATACGCATGGATCTCCGTCATATAAATGAAGAACTAAACAGAGAGTATTTTCAACTTCCTCCAAGAGAGAAAATTGAAGCGCACTTGGTGCACGCGACATATTTCAGCAGGCTTGACGCCAACAGCGGTTTTCGTCAAATACCGCTAGATGACGGCACATCTCGAATATGCACCTTTAGTACGCATTTTGGGCGATACCGATCTTTACGGCTACTTTTGGACTCCCTTCAGCTCCAGAAGTGTATCAGCGTACAATGAGCTACCTTCTAGATGGCCTTCCAGGCGTCCGGGTGTATATTGACGATGTCTTGATTTGGGCTGCCACACAAGCAGAACATGACCAACGCTCTCAAGGAGTTCTCACCGCCATACAATCTGAAGGACTAGCCCTAAACATGAAAAAGTGTGTCTTTGGTGTCAAAAAAATCACCTTTCTAGGAGATAAGATTTGTGCAGCTGGCATTGAGCCAAATCCATACCTTGTAAAGTGTGTTGGAGCGCTACCTACTCCTCCAAGTAAAAACTAAGTTCAGAGCTTGTTGGGGGCTGTCAACTACATTGGCAAATACTTGCCCCATCTGTCAACGCAGACCGAGTACCTGCGTAAACTCATTAGGCAGGGCACTATTTTTGAATGGTTAGGAGTGCATGAACCTGAATAGCGGCAAATACCAAAAATGTTGACTAAAGCACCGGTGTTGACTATTTTTGCTCCCGCTAGGCCTACCAACATCTTAACAGACGCTTCTGCCTTTGTTCTGGGTGCTCCATTGTTCCAGCATAATGGACAGTATTGGAAAATGGTGGCATATTCCTCAAGAGTACTTACAGACAAAGAGCGCAGAAATGCTAGATTGAGAGGGAGCTTTTAGGAATTTTATTTGGGTGCAAGAAATCTAACGAGTTTCTGCTAGGAAGGGAAGTATTAGTTGAAACCGACCATCGACCTTTGATCGCTTTCGCAAACAAAAAAAAATAAAGAAACTTGGGTAAATGGCTACTAAGTTTGCAAAGTCTATTTCTTCGTTTGCTGAATTTTGAATTTGATTTACAGTTTGTCCCGGCAAAGAAGCAGGTGATCGAGGACACACTTTCTCGCATCTCTTGCGAGTCACAAGCCGAAGGGAGGGGGGATAAGCGCTACCATGCCCTTGGCTACCCAAGACCAATACCAACTAGACCAGCATTCAGCATTGATAAGGAGCTCCAACGACGTTGAAATACAAGCAAATTCGGTGCTTTAAATACTGGTAGGCCGACGTGTGCTCGTTAGTTTAAAAATGCAATGGATTAAAATTACAAATTACCGAGCCTCAAATGTAATGAATTACTGTAACAAATTACTTTCGCTGAAAAGTAACGGATTAATTTACTCGTTATGTTACAAATTACTGTCACGTAATTACTTTTTCCGTACATTTATCCAGAAAGAAATAGAAACACTTTTTTTTCCTCTTTCAAAAATGTCCTGCAACACTATACATTTCTAATAGACCATATATATTATGGCAGTCCTTGTAAAAATAACGTATAGTATTCAAGAGGAAGAGTGTAGGTGCAGTCCGTTCATCATTAAGCTGACAAGGCACCAAAAGCTGCAACCACGCCCTCCATCCCGCTAGCTTAAAGCCTTCGGAAATGATCCCTGCAATTGTAGTAGATAAAGCTAGCGATGCGCATGCTCAGTAGCAGCGTCTACCTCCGCTACGAGAATTGGGGCTCAAGAAGCGATCTACGAAAGCTGCTTTTTGATTCAAGTGTTTCGCCTGTTTTTCCCGAGAAAAAAAAATTTGGTTCTAACCTTCCAATGTATAGCCAATGCAGAATGCAGGTGTCAAAGCTTACCTTGATGTGGTTCCGTAAATTAGAACTTTTTCTTGCTGATGACAATGTGGTGTTTATTTACTAAGCAAAGTATGCACTGAAACTCTAGGTTTCCGTTCTTTTTAATGCCTTGAATTTTGAACATCTCATTAAGAGATGTCCATGGAGACGACGCACACTCCATGACCGAAAACTCGACCAGCCAGAGAAAACGTGGCGGTTACGGGTGACCGATCGTTCATCGGTTCTCACTTTCGTACCAATATTCGTGGAGGCCAGGGGAGGGGAGGGCATAGAGGGCGAGAGGAGCAGTGGCCATCGGCCTGACAAAACAATAGAGGATCGCACCACTTTTACAAGTTCTTTCCCTGTCTGCCTCTGTCAGCAGTCCTTTTATGCCATAACCCCCTCCCCCCCCCCTTGTCCACACACACACACACTGGTAAGTGAGGAGTGGACTCAACCACCATACCCAGACAAGTAAACCAAAGAAAGTATCGTGCTTACCCTGGACGACGATGCCCTTAGCCTGGCGCCGGGCGCTTTTCAGCCGAGCCTGAAGAGCGTGCTAGAATTCAGTAGCGCACATCAAAGACAAAAATGATTCGACCCCTTCACGGAACGCCACATGGTTTGTCACGCGAGTTGTGAACCCGCGAATCGAGGGGGTACGGATTCGAGTTTGATGTCTGTGCAGGGGGCGGGAGACGTCGAAGAAGTTGGAAAGAGTGAAACGGTGTAAATGACAAAACCAAATGAACACTAAGTGCTTTCTCCTGCCCGAGAGAAAAGAAAAACACGATGGAAGGGGACGAAGAGTTAACTCGGCGTTGTCTTACTTGATATTTGTTTTTTGTATATTTGTACATGCCTTGCCCGTTTTTCTAGTGGTTCTAGTGCCCGGTCATACAAAAAATTGTGTTTTCTTTTTGGCTATTCTTCTCTGTCTGATGTTTTCTATTTTGTTGAACTTACTCTCTTTATGCTGCTGAATGTTCTGCTCGTATTGCTCCAGTTACTGTATTATGCGTCATATTTTTAAAAAGTAGCAAGTAATTGAGGTAATCTGTTACTATTATTTTGTAAGGAAATTACATTAGAGACTACCTAAACAAGAAACGGGGCAATTACAAAATTACTTAAAAAAGTAACGTATTACAAGTAACCCGTTTCTTGCAACGAATTACTTCCGAAACCTTCTGGTAGGCAGACGGACTTTGGGAAGCTTACAGACAGCCATATCAAATGATCCGGTCCTGCAGGAGGCGATTCACTGTTTAGAAGCGGGAAAACCAATCCTAGGTGAGTTAAAGTCCGTCAGCACAGATCTTTCCGTGGTCAACGGAGTCTTGCTGAAGATAACAAAGTAATAATTCCTACAGCAATGCGCAAAAAAAAACTTATACGAATACATCCGGACCTCTAAGGCTCAACAAGTGTAAATCAAGTGCAAGAAACCTTGTTTATTGGCCAGGCATGAATACGGACATCACTGCACTAATCGGGCAATGTGAGACTTGCCAAGTCTTCGTATACGTGGAGCAAAATGAACCTTTCCGCACACCTAAGGTACATGAACATCCTTGAAGCCGAGTTGAGGCAGACATGTTGAACCTGGCTCGAAGACATTACCCAGTTGTTTATTATGCGTACTCTAATTTTCCGCAAGTAGAGAAGATAGAGGACATAACCGCTAATGGCGTGATAGCCAAACTTTCTGCGACTTTTTCACGTCATGGAATACCATTAAATTTCTGCACTGACAGAAGCCTACCGTTTTCTGCAAAACAATTTAAAACCTTTTCTGCGTGTTATAACTCTATACATACAGTGTCAAACTCTCAATATCCCCGTTCCATCGGTCTAGCGGAGAAGTGCGCCCAGGTGGTCAAGCGGCTGCTCCAAAAGGCGCAGTCTACCAGGGAAGATTTCTGGCTGGGTTTTCTCAGCTACCGTGCGTCTCCGCTGGAGGGCGGTCGCTCACCATCAGAGCTTCTGATCTGTTGCAGAATGCGAACACTTGTTCTGGACTTCTACAGTCAATCAGCACCACCTGTACAAAAACATGAACACAGCCTTCGAAAAGGACGACATATAGGACAGTTGCCAGCCAGGAGACACTGCTCGAATTCTAAATAACGCAAAATGGGTCACTAAGACGAGGGTGCAATCATGCGTAGCTCCAAGGTCATAACATTCATCACAGATGGCAGGACGTCCCACCGCAACAAGTTACATCTCTTGAAAACTAAAAAAAAATACGTTCAAAGAACAAATGACGATGACAATGACGACGATTCGAATAAGGGACCACCGGAATTTCAGCGACCAAACAATGCCCTTCATCAATAAACTCAGACGGCGCATGGGTACGTCCAGCAAGCTCAGAGGCTGAATGGGCACACTTCACGCACGTCAGGCAGAACAAGACGACCTCCACGGAGACAAAGCTATGATGAATCATTCCAGCAGATTTCGTAGTTTTTTTCCCCATTTCTTTCTCTCTTTCAGTTCTTCTTTTCTCTAATGATTTTGTTTGATCGCTTGCATTCTCAGTTGAAAACATTGGAGAAAAGAGGATGTATAAAGATTAACGATGCACGAGTAGAACGAATAAAGACGACGAGGACGAAGACGCCAGCTCATCTAATTCCATCCTTGTTTACGGACGGCTTTATTTCTCGTTTTTAACAGAACGTTACTATAATCACCCTCAATACCCTTGTAACGGATTAAATGTAACTAATTCGATCTTATTACATCAAGCATTGCCTTTTCCCGTGTACTTTTCCGTATTTTCCTATCGACGGGTTAGTGTCGAGAGGTCAGCGGGCCATGACCTTGGACGGGCACTTGCCGCCTGTTGCTCCTGATTGAATGTTCTGGGACTGTCATTTACTTTGCTCACCGTGTGCATTTTTTTAAAGCAGGGAGCTTATTTTCGAGCGTTGGCCGAGCGTAATTAGCTTTCGTCCTCTAGCTGCATGTCGCACACAGGCAGTGTGACACGTGATGAGACACGTGATGTGACCCAGGTTGTCAGCCGAAAACAACTTTAAAAACAATTTATGAAACCAGTCTTGAAGAAGGCTTGACTCAGGCCGAATCGGCGACTAACTAAATGCTTTGAAACACAAAAAAAATTTCGAGGTGTGAGTTGATTACTTCATATTCTTCGGCATTTTACGCCTTATATATATATATATATATATATATATATATATATATATATATATATATATATATATATATATATATATATATATATATATATATATATATATAGAACACTTGCATCGATTGAGGCGCTATCGAATAAATAGTATGATAACGACCATAAATAATAAACCATTTGGACCTAGAATTTTGTGGTACTGAGTTTGGAGCTAGAACTGGACAGTGCGTTTTCGTTCCTTTGTTGTGTTGTTTAGTTAATTCCCGTACATCCTGTATTTCCTACCACTTTTGATGTGTCATCTATGTATTCGGCGACCTCCGTGTGCGGCTTCCCCCGCCTTAGATTTCGTCCCTTTATTTGTGTCCTCTGTGCCCAGTCTTTTTTTTTTTTTTTGCGAAGTGTGCTATTTGGTTAGTCACCTACTTTCGTCCTCGCCCCTTTTTTTTTTTTTGGCGATTTTTGTGTGCGGTTTTTTTCGACTTAGAGTTCATCCCTCCTTTTGTGTGAGATCTTGGGTGGTGTACCCTTATCTGTTCTCCCTACGCACTTTCTTTGTATGCGAACTCTCTCCCCTCTAAAAACTGTATAAATAGAACCACATATTTCTTGTAACCCTATTCCTGACGAAGACCTGTCTCAGGTCGAAACGTCGAATAAAATCCTCCTGGTTCGTTTTCTACCGTCACCCTGCATATCTCTCTTTACGCCTTCGGCCTTCAAGCCAACATGCCCCTATATATATATATATATATATATATATATGTGTGTGTGTAAGTGTGTGTGTGTATGTATGTGTGTGCGAGAGTGCGTGTGTGTGCATTGTGCGCGCGCATGTGTGTGTATGTATGCCTATTTCAACCCCAGAGAAATCTTAGAAGATAGGCATATGTATCATCAAAGCACATGTCTAAAAATTAAGGGATATTGATGTCGAAACAATTAATATGCCATACACTATTGCAGATGACAAGAGTGCTCATCTAGTATCGGCGAGCTATCAACAACAGGGAAATTCATCTCAGTACACGACGACACACCTCAAAACAATTCCTACGTATGACTGGGACGTAAGTATACTAGACTGCTTTAGTATACTAGACTGCCCCGTACTGCTTTAGGAGCGCAGGTCGAGCCTCGAGCAACAAATCACCCTTCAGTAGTCAATTATCTTGCATCCTTAATTAGCCAAATAGGACGCCCAATAACAACTTACGAATTATATGGCAGTGAACACAATCCGTCGTACTTTGCGTTTTTATATTATGAGCGACTCTAAAGAGGGCATAACCTAGTCCGGAGTATATTATCATAACTCCACAGCCTATCCCTTTTGAAAGAAAGAAATTCTAACAGGTTCATACTGGTACCCACTCAACCATATCGGTAACCGGTTCAAAGCCTTCGCTTAGCGGTATACCAGAACTGCTAACGGGTTTGGTCAAAGGCTCACCGGTTTGTAACATTTCCCACAGGCTTAGTCATGCCGCCCACTTGTTTTAGTGTAATGGTACGCGGACCTTTTTAAATCGCACAGCGGCATAGTGAATTGATATGAAACGGCTCACCGGTTTGGTCAAACCGGTGAGTTTGATCAAATCAATTAGCAGTTTCGTTATAGCGCTGCGCCGCCACCAGGAGAGAGAGTGGGCGATCGGGTCCGCTTTCAGAGACTGTGTTGGGATTCGGAACCGTTTGGACGCGTAACCAATGCGCTCTGCCGATCACCTCTGACCAAGCTCTCGGGAAAGTGTTACAAGGTAAGCATCCCCTTCTAGTCACAACACCCTGTTTTCCACTAACAATGGACCGCTGTGGACGCTCCCAGCTATCTCAGCCACTCCAGCGCTGGAAACGTAGACCGCGAATAAGCGTCGCTCTGCCCTTCCCGAGGGTCACATGTGACACTCACACGGCTTTGGATTGGCTCCGATCGCTTCCAATTGAACTGTCCAATTCTCGTAAAAATGTCGGTGGTGTTCAAATTTAGTTAGAAAAAGGTTGACGTCCCACTAGTGATGCAAAACTATCGATAGTACTATCGATAGTATCGATAGTCGCCAGAAATCTGACTATCGATAGTAAAAAACTATCGATAGTACTATCGATAGTCGACTATCGAAAAACTATCGATAGTACAATCGATAGTCGACTATCGATAGTCGACTATCGAAAAACTATCGATAGTCGACTATCGAAACGCTATGGATAGTACTATCGATAGTCGACTATCGGAAAATTATTGTTAATCGACTATCGGGAAACTATCGAGAGTCGACTATCGTAAACCTATCGATAGTACTGTCGACGGATTACTATCGATAGTTTTGCGACAGCAGTAGTTTGCGTCGCTCCCTCTTCTCTTTTTCTCGCTTTATTTTTTTCAAATGGGACACCAACTATACTTCGTTTCACCTTATGTTGTACCGCAACGAAGGCTAGAAGCGCGAGCTCCTAGCGTTGGCAGCTGCCCTTAAGGCACGTGGGCTTGTGCCGCCGAGATGTGCCTCAGAACAAGGAGCTCGCGCTTGTAGTTTTTCCTGCGGTACATCATAAGGTGAAATAGAGTATAGCAAGCACCGTGCTTGCAAGTAGTGTCAAAGACGCCAGTGCACGAGGCCCGTGTCCCCGTTTCTCGAGCGGCCCTTGGAAGCGAATGTCAGCGGATCACCCGCTCGTGGCACGTGTCTTACGCTGGTTTCCATAACAATGGTTGGCGGTACGTGTAAAAAACGCCTTTATCAAGGGGCTTTATACCCAATTTACACGGCAGAGTAAAGGTACCTTTAGCTTAGGTCCCTTACGCTGAAGGTATGTACTTTAGTAAACGGCGTTCCTGATCACTCGATAAATAAACGGAGCACTTTAAGTTGATGTCGATTGCATTCTTGCTAAACCGCGAGAGAAGCACGTGATAAACAATTATTCCTCGAAATCGGTTTGACGCGCAGTTTTTGATTATTGTGTGTGAAATATCACATTTAAAACCTAAATATTATTTTTGTTTCCGTTTGCGGCACTTCAATATTTTTTTTCTCCAAGTCTAAGGGGGCACCTAGAGTCACTAAATAAAGCAAGGAGCTCGCGCTTGTAGCCTTTCCTGCGGTACATCATAAGGTACCCTGCCAACTTTGGTTCAGCTTTCATTGATGACGAATACGGGAGTTTGGGCGAAGAGAGGAGGAAGGGAGGAGAGCAGCGGTGCGGCAACTGTGTTCGCTCTAGTTGTGCAAAACTATCTATAGTACCATCGATAGTATTGATAGTCGCCAGAAATCTGAGTATCGATAGTAAAAACTATTGATAGAACTATCGATAGTCGACTATCGCAAAACAATCGATAGTACTATCGATAGTCAACCATCGAAAAACTATCGATAGTACTATCGATAGTCGACTATCGAAAAACTATCGATAGTACTATCGATAGTCAACTATCGAAAAACTATCGATAGTACTATCGATAGTCGACTATCGAAAAACTATCGATAGTACTATCGATAGTCGACTATCGATAGTTCTGCGACACTATCGATAGTTTTGGAAAAACTATCGATAGTATCGATAGTCAATCTATCGATAGTTTTGCATCACTACGTCCCACGCGTTTCTTAAGACCATTGGAAGCGAGCGAACGTTAACATATATATATATATATATATATATATATATATATATATATATATATATATATATATATATATATATACAGGGTTTCACAAAAGGTGGACAAATTCGATATTGCGAAAACTACGCGTCGCAACAAAAACGGCTAGTGTCGTTTTTGGTCCCGGGCCAGGGGCCTATTTAGGAAAATTATTAAAGTCCGAGATAATTAAATTGTTAATTATTTTTGAGTAATTAACATTTTTAATCTTGTGTTTAAGGGCATAGTTTCAATTAGAAAATTGCTCACCGTCATCGAAAAACACTAAATCAACAAATTGCAGAACGATCGAAGGCACGCGAAGCATTTTACGGCTTTCTGAAAAACCGTACAAATTCGACGGGTTTTAAGTTTCGGTTTGTTATCGGAGCGCATCTCCGCCCCGGCAGCACCGCGCCCCGTGGAGAGATAGTGCAACCAACCTCTGCTGCGCTGTCATCGCGCGACGCAGCAGAGGCTGGTTGCACTATCTCTCCACGGGGCGCGGTGCCGCCGAGGCGGAGATGCGCTCCGATAACAAACTGAAACTTAAAAACCCGTCGAATTTGTACGGTTTTTCAGAAAGCCGTAAAGTGCTTCGCGTGCTTTCTATCGTTCTGCAATTTGTTGATTTAGTGTTTTTTGACGATGCTGAGCAATTTTCTAATTGAAACCATGCCCTTAAACCCAATAATAAAAGAGTTAATTACGCAAAAATATTTAACAATATAATTATCTCGGACTTTAATAATTTTTCCTAAAAAGGCCCCTGGCCCAGGACCAAAACGACACAAGCCATTTTTTGTTGCGACGCGTAGTTTTCGCAATATCGAATTTGTCCACCTTTCGTGAAACACCCTGTATATATATATATATATATATATATATATATATATATATATATATATATATATATATATATATATATGTGTGTGTGTGTGTGTGTGTCTGTGTATTGTGGGGATCGTCCCACTGCTCGCCCGCAAGAAAGATACGCAAGGCAGGACACAGCAAAAGCACACCTTTACTAGGTTCAGACAACACCTCCTGGAAGACAAGGCCGTAGCGCTCTCCTCGTGACGTCGCGAAGGAAGGCCATCGGGGGCGCGCGGCGAAGCGAAGGCAACGCGCGTGGATCGACCGTCGTAACGCGCTTTTAGTCACATACACGTGTCTTGTTAGCTAAAATGAAAGCTGCACATAGCAACGGGTCTCGAAAACATTTTATTACACGGGCAAAATATTACACCGCTAAATAATCGGGATGAAATGGTACGGGGTAGGCGTATAAGAGAAAACATTGAGCCACGCAATAATTGCTGTAGGAATGCATATTTTACACAGAAATACTTCGACAAAATGGCGAGACACGCAGTGATTGGACACAGCAAAACAAATCACAGTTAAAAATCAGGTAGACGTAGTCAACGCGGACACGGCTAGACAAGTGTCACTTACGATCATGTAAGCGATGTTATCGCGTGCAGTCACTGAATTCTTGCATCATACTCCGGCCACACGGCAAAAGTAATGTAATTTCGATCGAATGACAATATGGGGTCGACAAATCAGCTTGCGACGCTCATATAATCACTGAAGACCTCGATCTGATTAAGTCCCATATCATTTAATGAAAATATATTAACTTTTCCGTGTGGCAGGTGTACTAAGCTTACTATTTACAGTCAACTAATTTACTTCTCCCTATGGGCTCGAGCTGCCTTAGAACAAAATATCTGATTTTGTATACAATAATACTATTACCTTAAATACAGTTAAGATTCTAGTATAAAAGCGGTAAAGGCAATAAAATAACATTAGTATAAATAACACATAAGCACAAACAACACACTTTGTATAATCACACAAACTTGTTATTCACCTTCCAGTGAAAACTAGAATATTACCACGCATATTTACAAATGTCGACGCAACCGCACACGGATAACGACGAACAAGATGCCATTCTGTCACGAAAAACAAAAACGAAAAAACAACCCGACTGCAGCACTTTACTCGCGTCCCACATGACCAAGAAAGCCCGTAAATAAGTTGTTACTCACTTGTCGATCGTATCCATACGTCCCACAATATCCGTGGCGAAAACATTTGAACACGAACTTTAGGTCTATCGATAATCGACCAGTGTTATCGTTGGCTGGTTGCCACATATGTCACTCAAACCGTAGCAGGACTTGTTCCGCGAATCCACGTAAATGCCGTAGTATCAAGCGAACACAAAAAAAACTACCCGAGACTGCGGTGACGATCAAGAAACCACAGGAAGGATCAAAAGAACCACACACACACACACACACGAGCAGCGAGCGGCAGCAGTGTGGAGGCTTAACCAGCTCAACGTCGTCGACCCATCTCTTGCTCGCGTGCGCTCCCTGCAGCGATGACTGGATTTTTTTCGGTTCCCTTCCCTTCTCAAAGTCTCAGGGTTCCTTTTTAGACAGTCAGCAGCTCACACACAACGTAAATTTACCAGAATCGGAGCCCGTACGAGGGAAGAAAACGTCGCAGCGGACCGGTTCATTCGAAAAGTGTGAGGATCTGCGGGATTGCACCGATTGCACGTAGTCCCGCGGTTACGGGGATAATCATAAATAAAAAATTCGTACTTTCAACCTTGATAGCGCGTTGTATATTATGTTTATATTATATATATAATAAATTGTACAATACTGCGCTTTTAAAACATATATTAATGTCAGATAAACGCTCCCGAACACCCCGCGTCGTCGCGTTTTTTTCACGTCGATGCGGTCGGTGCCACAAAATTTTCTCACGTAGTTGCGCTATGGACTTCCTTCCTCCGCCATTGTGACGTAACCACTCGGAGCGCTCTGGCCTTCTCTTCTAGGAGGTGTTGGTTCAGACCAGGTTTCGAGTCCCTGCCGCCGAGGCCCTCGTGAGCCACGCAGGTGATCGTTCGAGCTCGCGCCCCGTGCCCGTGGCACGCTCCTGTCCGTCACCGCGGCGCTACTACACTGCCGCTTGTCGCTTGCCACACCCCCCCCTCCCCCACCGGCGTTAGAAACTGTTCTGAAAGTTGCAAGTCGTCATCAATGTTTATGGCGACCTCCGCAGCATCTGCTAGTGACGGGTCTGCGTGGCATGTGGGGCGGAGGAGAGCAGGACGGAGCCTCCAGATAACTGGGATGGCGCGAGCGAGATCGTCCTCCCGCATCCTTTCGAGGTCTAAGATGGCTGACCTTGCGGCGGCTGCTGACTCCCGTGAGCGATGAAGTGCCCCAGCTCTTTGTGTACGGCTGTGGATTTCTGGCACCTCTCAGAGCGGGCACAGGAGTCGGCGCTCGTCTTCCGTTTAACTTTGTGGTGGGTTCGCCGGGCGGTGGGTGTTCATCGTGAAGCCTCTGAAAGGTTCGGGCACTTGGGCGTCGATGTCAACTGTCAAGGGGCGCGGCTGGTCGTGCCAAGCGAGGCTGGACGACCAAGCCACTGGGTGTCCGTGGTGGTCGAGGGTGCCTCAGGTGGCCGTAGAGCGCCGGTACGATCGTCTGGATCCCCGGCGGTGGTGGTTGTTCGGGTTGTCTGTTCCCCTCGGCTGGTAGTAGTGTCTGGGTCGCCAGTGCTGGGGTGGCGATGGGGACCGTCTGGCAGCCTGATTGACTCGCGGCATGCTTGGAAATCAATAATAAAAATACTGGATGTCAATAA